>OX402535.1:1761976-1848968 GCA_948098885.1 Drepanosiphum platanoidis
AAAAAACATTGCCGAAACGCCACCGAACACGTTAAAATCTGATACGATCGAATACAGATTAAATAATCTATAGTTTAGTTTCATCGCGATAAATAATCAACACGAAACGTGCAAATCCGTCGTACAGAACGACGCGACGGCTGTTTCACAATGATCATTGCACAATGTTGTTGCTATTATCAATCGTTTCAAAATAATTGTTTTGTTGATTTCCGCAACAAACGTACAGATCAAATAAATGCAATTATTGTTCCGTTAAATATAATATGTTTTACATTTTTCATAAATATTGCAAACACCGCGCGTTGCAAAAATAACGTTTCAAGATAGGTATGTTTTTTTTTACATTTTTCATAAAAGCTAATTAATTATTCGTTTAGGCGTTGGACTTTTCGAAAAAATTTGAATTTAAAATCAGTAGTTTGTTAATCCGGTCGAGATTTCAGTGTTTTCGATTTATTTATTTCACCGTGACGCGTTTAATCGTTCGCAATAAGGTTCGTAAAAGCTGTAATTCGAACACATTTTCGAGACGGAAAATATATATTTTTTTTCTCAAAAAATTGGCCAATCTGATGTTAAAAATACGCGTTGTCGTATGAGATGCGTTGCGCGTGTACACGCTAATCGAGTTGACATTTAGAAAATCGTCAAAAAAAGTGTATTACGGTATCCCCAGGGTGGTCCCCCCGAAGCTTATTTCAATACAAGGTCATGCGGCTGATTTAATTAGTGGTGTGCCTTTTATTCCGAACGCACTGTATATATTATAATTATTAGTTGTTTTGATGCGTAAATCGTACAGCTATTGCGCAGGGAACGGATTAAATTAATATCTTTATACGAGGCTCGATTATAAAACAATGCCTTTTCAATCGCAAAATTTTCGTTTCGTAGATTACAGAACAATGAGAAATTTAAATTTAATCTTTTGAATACAACTTGTCGATAGTTTGTTTTTCTCGATTTACAAATTTAAAATCGAGAAAGCGCGATACTGATAAATTCTAATAACGAGCACTCGCCCCCCCCCCCCCTCGTCCTGTGTTCAGTAGGTATTCTTTTGTGTTTTTAGAACGGTCAGTCGAAAAGTCTTTATTATACGAACTAACTAATTGAAGAAAAAAAAAACAGGCCGAAATAGCGTATCTTAAAAATGCGTTGGGCTACCGAATAGGAAACAAGGTGACGACGCTAAATAACATCTGAAGGCACACACGGCTGTTTATAAAATTCCGTACTGAACGGAGCGCGAATAATTTTCGCATTTTTTTCTCGCGCGTCATCGCGTATAATCGGTTGCGACGGCGCGGCGGCGCGGCGACGACGCTTAACAACGAACCGTGCGGCGCGATGTATTCAAATATCGCGATTCCACGGAGATCGCGTGCCCGATTGAAATTCGAAAATCTGCCGTTGTGATTTGGAAACCGAAAAAACGCACAGCGCTCGCCGAAAATATTACAGCGTTTTAAGAACGGGCGAAGAGGTGGGCGGATGCGAGAACGCACGAAATGACGTCGAATTCAGCCTAAGAAAATGTGTTTGGGTTTGCGAAACGTTATACGTATACAGACGACGACGTTTAGAGTATATTGTGTTATCGTCGAGTGCAGTAATTATTTCACTGCACCGGCGCGGGGTGGGGGCAACAATATTCGCCCACAACGATTGCCGTCTGCGCAGATGGCGTTTTCACACAAACCGGCCGTTTATACGCGAGCGAGCGTCCAAAGTCGTTTTGTTTATTCGCTCGTAAATTATCGCTCTCAAGTAAAGTAATATAAATAATACACCGTACAGTCGAATTATTGCGCGACGTTCGGCCAAGTGTGCGTTGATTATATACGAGTATTACATATAACCCAACGGATTCTATACACTACGACGTATATCTAGTGCGAGAATAACTCGCGTTTTGTTTTTTTATCGTTAAATCCGATTCAGACAGTCGGAAATTTTTTTTGTGTTCCGTTTTTCAGCATTTCATTATCATCTTTGAATTTTCATAGGACTTTAGTAATCTTGACGATTGTTTCTGTTTCGTATTTACATACATATATAGACGCCGGTTTCAAATATTATTGTCCTCAGTGGTCGTACACAGTGCCGCAATTATGAATTCTGAGGCCCGTGTGCAAGGATTTATTTACAGGCCCCAAATTAATAATATATTTATTACCTGATCTTTGTATTACTACAGACGTTTTTTAGTATTTTTTAGTACTATAACTTAAATATTTGACGGATTCGCGGAACCGATCAGAAGAATAAATTGTGTAAATTTATAAAAATTTGAGCTTCTAAATACCTCCTCTATAAATTAGTATAACGAATAATCAAAAAAATAATGAACAACTTAATTCAGTGATCCAATAGTCTAGTATCCATACAATAATTATTTGAGAAATATTTCGCAATAACAGAGAGGGGCCCCCGCGATAATGACTATTATTCTACAAATTATGTCATACTTTATAATATCATTTTCGTAATTTTATTCCTATAATAATTTGTACGTTTTACTATAAAACCGAATTATTTACAGATCCAATGAAGCTTGCATGATATTAATTATCATCTACTTATGCTAATAATAAATTCATTGAAAACAATTACAAAAAAATCAAAAAACTTTCGAGGTACGAGCCACGAGGAAGTATAAAGAATACCAATATAGGTTAAATTCATTTTGAAACGGACAATCTTCAATTTTTAGCTTATGGTTTGGGAGGCCCCTAAGAACCGGAGGCCCGTGTGCATAGCACACCTTGCACACCCAATTGTTGCGGCACCGGACTCGTACAGGTATTGCCTACAGCAGATTATCATTTTATTGTTTTTATCGCATTTGGAAATTTGTTTGACGGTTGAGAATATTGAGACGTGTCGCCGCGCGTCGTCCGTCGGAAGTTGGAACCGCGTTATCATAGGTATACATACATTATATATCGTCATATCGACATGAATAAATACTCGTATTCCATGTAGTTTACTTGGCCGTTATTATTTTATTATTTCATTTTAAGCTTCCGGCGGCGGCGGCGGCCGTCGAACTATTGATTTATATATTATTTATTTTTCAACTCGATATTAAAATTTTTCGTTTAAATTATTTATATAAAAAATCGGGTTTTTTTCCCCTTCGAAATGCAAATGCAATGCGAATTTTAATGCGCAGACGTCACGGTTTCACAATATTACGGTATATTCGTCGAGCCGAATAGAATTTACTTTTTTCCGTATTCAACACAGTCCTTTGGGTCAGGTCTAACAAACAATAACGTACTTATCTACGACTAACTAATATTGTCCAGGGATTGCTACTGGCTGTTTTACAGTATTCTTGGAATTTTGACACGTTATAGGCGCGTCGTCTCGGAAATCGGAATATATAATTTTGTCGGTCGCGTAAACACGACGTGACACACCGTAAACGTCGTCGTTGGGATGTGCGCGGGGCCCCGTTGGGCAGGTACGGTACTCGGTATCGCGTCGATGCGGATTTTCAATATACGTCGGAAACGGGCGTATAATAAAATATTTATGTTTATAACATTATTACAATAATATCGGCTTAGACGAGTAACGACCGCCGCGCCACCACACTTTAGCGCGAGTAGGAGGCGCGTTCGGTGTCAACTATTTCTGTTTTAACGGCCGCGGCGTTTCATAATACCGTTTCGAAAAAAAAATAAATAAATAAAAAAATCGCTTTTAACGATCCGGAAACTCGAGGACCTACATTGTACACCGTCACTCGGTCGGTCCACTGAACTATTTGGCATCGTGTGGCATTGAACGCCGAACTGTGCGACCGAATGAGTAAAAACGCTACAATAATACAGGGCGTGTAGTTGCCGTGTGATAATCCACACACACACACACACTGAGTTTTTTTTTTCCCAAAAAACAAAATTGCTCGTTTCAGTATAAATTAGACTACCGCGAATTTCAAACGACTGTTGGGTATTTATCAATACTTTTGGCATGGAAAAACTCGGAAAACTCGAAATAAACGCAACCGCGATCAAAGTCCAAATAAACAAAAATCATCACTGTCGTCATACTAATGGGGATAATCGTTGACTTTCTCTAGTTAGTCTTTGTCGTTTCAGTCTTGTTCGCATCGCCGTCGTCGTCGTCGTCAGAACTAGTCGTCCGAAATATTTTGTTGATTTTTTCCGAGCCCGACCGGATTGATTTAGTTTGTTCAACGACGTCAAACGTCTAAATCAAGTCATCGTTATAGGAATCCATTTGTGACGGACGTTTCGATGCCTCGATGGTACCTATTGTTGTAAGCCTATTTTATAATTTCATCTTTTTATCGAGTTGAAATAGAGCAATATTATTTAAACTTTATATTTCTGGGAACAGAATATCGACGATATAATATAGTTTTTTTAATTTCACATAAATAATAAACGAAATCCAAATTACATAGATAAAATCACCACTGAAAATAGCAGATTATAGTGGTCTGACACAATGACACGATTGTATAATCACATTTTTTATTGTTAATTACATAATAATCAACATAAATCGTGCACGTCATATTTGATTTTTCTCTCGCGATTAGTTATTTTTACGCACGAGTCATAACCATAGATATTGCATTGAAATGTAAATTAAATTAATTTTCCGAAGTTCTATAACAATGCTTCTCTGGCACAGAATTCGTTTGGTATTTCATAGAGCTATGAAAACTTGTTATTTTTATTATGAGTTTTATATTATTATGTACGTTAGAGATTAGTTATTGCGGAGTTTTCATTAAAATCTACCAACGATTAGGATCTGCTCCATAATAATATTATCGTTTTCACCTTGTACCGTTGAAACGTTGAGACTCGCGTCGATCGAGACTCTAACTGTCATAATTCGACGTTTGTGTTGTCGTGGCGTATGCGGTTGGTACAGAAGAAGCGTAGAACATGCACGGCCGGACTGGTACTTAAAAAGAGTGTTTGAATTATTGTCGTGTTTACAAAAAAATCGAAAACCATTAAACGTGATATTCGGTACGGAGAATATCCAGGGTCTTGTTAAGTGATGACGGGGGAGGGGGAGGGATTTCCCGAGAGTGACACTATACTCGTGTACTTATAAAAAAATGGAGTACTTTTGCTGTTGTTTTTGTCACATCGAATTTGAATTTCCTATATTATCATATATGTGTTATACGTATCTCCCGTCGTATCCCTTATGTATAAGTGGGGCTCCTCGTTGACAATCAGGATTAAAACCTAGAAGCCCGTGGGTAAGCAATTTATGATTCAACTGTCCAAAAGTCTAAAATATACAATGTGAATCGGTCGTTTGACATGATTTCCATTTTTTTTTTTTAACGACGTAGTAACCTTCAAATTTTCCATAAACCCAAAGTAGAATTGACTTTGGCTTTCGAAACATAATAACATATTATAATGAAACTGTGTTTTTAAGTGTTTTTTTTTTTTTTTGATTTTCGATCGAGTCTTCTTTTCGGCGCCAAGTTCGCAATGGCCACGTGAGCGTCGAAACACCGCGGATCTGATCCGAACGCAATCGAAAAGTTTCACTTTATCTATCGGGCCGAACCGTTTATAGTAGGCACGATCGAAATAGATATTTCCACGCGTCCCACGGCTATTACGCGGCGGCGCTTAAACACACACACACGCGCGCGGCCGAATATAATATGTGCCAAGGAAAATTATTATTATAATGAGTTTTGGTGCGGTCGACCTCCGCGTCGTCGATACGCGGGTAATATTTTCGTTCCAGAAACGTCAGGTCTCCGTCGTAAATTTCGTTTGAAATTCACTATTTATGGATCACGAAAACCATACACCACCGCCCATTGCTGCTCGCGTGCGCTTTTATATTATAGCTCCGTACGATAATATTTACCCATCTGTTGCGATTATTGCTTTTAAGCTCCTCGTTATACATTACGATAACATTTTTTACACCGAAGTATACTTTTATAAAGTGTGTTCTTGTTTTCGGTACGCACATCGGACCGGCGGCGTGGCGCGGCGGCGGCGATTTCTCGTCCGGGCGATCGTTCTCACACACACACACACATACCACACGCGGCCGCGCACGACTATAGTGCTTATACTACGTTAAATATAATACTTGTTATCGTCTCGGACAAAACTGGCAGAGTATATCGAAATCTCGTCGGTGAAGTATGCGGAGAGGAGAGAGAAGGAACGTGTCATACGACACGCACGGAAAAAAAAATAAAAAATAAAACGCAATGCCCGAATGCAGCTCATATTGCAAGTTACCAAATGTTGTTGTCGTGCGTTAAAAAAAATGTTTCACGCTAATAATACGCTATATAATATATGCGTACGACGTACGTATCATATACTCGTAGACGTAAATCTATGAATTAAAAAAAATCCGAGTGGAAAACGCGAGTCAAAATGATGTCGACAGCGGGGACTTTGGGGGGAAATTGATTTTCCCGTGTAGCGTGGCCGATGTGATTTTGTTTTCCCCGTGATTTCTGTAGTTCATTTGGAAACCGATTTCTTTGACTTTCGATAAGTTTTTTTATTCACTGCGTTTCTGTGGTATTGAAGTGACACCACGGCGGAAGAAAGCGAATAAAAGTAAAAAATCTCAACACACAGAAGTCTCGAATGCATCTTAGTCTTTATAATATACGAGTATATTATAGTGTTTTAACGACCATTTGTTACATTGTTAGTGTCGGCCATTAGGAGGTATACCGTACAGGCGAGACGGCAGTCTTCGGGGCCCGTTGTTTTCGTTTAAGCTTAATTCAAACCCCTATCGTTTATTTGTACATATTCTCTAGTACAACAGTAGACAGTCGACGACGACGTTTGTCCGTGTTTCCTGCAATGTCGGTGAACAGCAGAAATCGTTTAACACGTCACCGCGGAGAAACGAAACGAATTGTGGATACTGTACAAGGTAATATGGCGCACATTAAAATGCCGAAATAACGTAGGTGTACCGGCTCGATGCCTCATGAAAACACAACATTATCTTATGGGTACAGTCGTGTGATGGCGGAGCAATACCGGTTTGGACGAATCGAAAATCGGGCGATTATAGAGCCGGCAGACCGGGGGTTAGATCGTTGAATCACGACGGATATGTGGAATCGATTTACAAAACTATGTGACCATCAAATTTATAATACAGTCTCAGGCATGTCCATTTGTACGAGAATAATTTTTTAGAACACTCGAGTTTGATAAGTGAAAAAAATATCATGGATTTAATAATATAATATTATCATGTGTGTAATGTATACATAAATATATATGTTTCGATTACAAGACTCTCGGTCCAATCGTCGACTTCAGAGGTGGTTTGTTGTCTATAGTCGGTACTTTGCCGAGTACATATTATTTTGTTTCAAATTTAAAAGATTAATTCGCCGATTCTATAATCGCCCGACACTTGTATATCTCATCCGAATTTCACCTTTTTCTTTGTGTAAACACCGAACGTGTTACATACGTACGTACTTACTCGCTGTACATAGTGGCTAGAAAGTATGGTACGATAAATAATAATTCATTTATCGACTACAATCACTGCGATTGTTAAAAACGACTTGATTCTATGTTTACTGTGACGTGTTCCGATCGTATTGCAATATTATCCGACAATCGGATGTTTACGCAAGGGTGCGGAGAAACTACTGTCTCGGAGCCATTAGTCGTGATGAATAAGACGTAAATCGTCAACGAATACGTCCAATTATTCTCCTCGACAATATACACTGTGTTTACCGAATGACTACTGTGCGCGCGCAGAGTCGGCGGCGGCGTGTTTGAAGTCACGTCATTATCATATTAATACATCGAACGGCGCGGCGTGCTGTAGGAGTAAAGCAAACACACGGTCAAGTTACATTATGAAATGTTATACGACTGAAAAATGTGACGTTGATTAAATGTGCACAGTTTGATAGCGTGAAAAAAAGAAAAATTCGCCATTCCCATCGATCTCATCGATAGTTTAATCGATATTATAACGTGTTCGAATGGCCCTAAAAAGGTAAACGTTTAAAAATCTATACTCTAAAGCAGCGGTTCCCAACCTTTTATGAGCGTGACCCTAAAATTTTAAATTTAACTTTTGGCGACCCAAAAAAAAAAAAATCAATCATAATTACAAACATGTCTTTTATTTTTCAACATTTATTTGAAAAAAAATACAAATAAAAACCTAATTAAAATACGTGACTTACGTATTTATTATTATAAAAAAGAATTTATTATTTGTTTAATATAGATAATTTTACTATCAGAATATTTCGGGAATTTTTTTCCAAAATTGAAATAAAAATATAAAATGTAAATTGTAAGAAATGCTTTCGCGACCCACCATGGAAACTTCTGCGACCCTTATTTGGGTCGCGACCCGAGGTTGGGAACCGCTGCTCTAAAGTATAACGAACGTGAAAATAGTATTCTTTACTGTTACATCTTAGAGTTCTTAGACATTGATGTTTATAATCGTATGTGTTCACGGTATGCGTATGCTGCGTTATATTTACACACGACCACACATTTTTTATCGATACCCGAGAGAAAGTTCCGTCAACACGAATGTCCATATAGCTAATAATCATGTCGTCAACACAGTGTCCAATATCCATATTATACTAATAATATCAAACACTCGACGTTGTAGCGTACGAGCCATGATTGTTCGAGGTCCTATAGCATCGAAACCGATGGGGTCGGTCCATTAGGGTCCATACGTGCACACATTACAAAATGATATAAACGACAAGACTACGTCTTCATATCCGATTGAATAGGAGTAGGTACGACTAGCTGTCAACAAATATTAAAGAAAATAACATAAAAACAAAATAAATTAAAATAAATAATGTTTGGTGGTCGACACTCGTATTATGATACCATAATAACAAAGTATTATTAAAAAAAAAAGAAAAGAGAAAATTAATCGATCACCAATGTGATCCCATTCCCAATGTGTTATGACCTACGTCGTATTTAGAAGTGTTTTAATGATAAAAAAATAATTAATTTTTTAAAGATCGTTCTGACTATACGGCCAACTACTGCTAAATGGTCATGAACACAATACGTATGTCTATCGTTATTAGATTATTATTCATTTGGATTGTGTTTCGTTATCGATAGATTGCGTACGGAAAACAAATACAAAATATATTTTTCCGGGTTTCCGGACGTTTTGCACGGATTGCCGTACGAAACGCATTAGTTCGCCACGAAGGATCGGGGCGGCGCGGCGTCGTCGTCGGCTTGAAAACAATCGAGGATTAATCCTTATCGAATTTAATCTTACGGTTCGAAAACGCGTGTGGGACGAAATTCATAATTTAATATCATGACGGCGTGTGATGTATATGGCTGTAATTAAATCGACATTGTTCGCGTTTTATCACTTTCGGTCAAAGACGAGATAATCTAAACATTACATTGCAACATAATGTCGATAATGTAATTGCGTAATGAGTTAACGGGGGTGGTCGGGTAGATAATACGAAAATCGTGCCCGGAGTATTATTTGCGTGATTATTTTTTATGTAAAATTTAAATCCAAACGCAATACTATTTCGTACGATCTCGACGCCTATAGGTATTGTAATATTATATGTTAATTGAACTCAAGTATATATTTTATATAAATAACGGGCAAAACGTTTGTTTTTCGAACGTCGTGCTTTATTAAATTGACGTATCCGCCGTACGATAAATCGCGTAATGTAGGTTTGTTGTTTTTCGGTTGATTAATTCTACACTTTCGAGTGGTAATAAGCTAGTAAAAGTCGTTTTATAATAACAATCAAGACGCGCGGCGGCGGCGGCGGCGGCGCTTCACCTTACGTCAGACGTTGTTATATAATAATTATGATTCATAGCCATCAAGAACTCAAAGCCTTTTAATACGTCTCGTCGGCGCCGTTAACGAGAGCTTTTGGTTTCGGACTCGAAATTAAAAATGTTTTTCATCAATGTCGCTCGAAGACGTATAATTGTCCTAACGCCCCGAAACTATGACGACACGACCACACGCACATTTTAAAACCTCTAACACTCTGAAAAACGTCCTTATAATAATTAATTGTTCTCGGCTAGTGTACGAATGTTAAACGTGAAAAATATCGCGGACAGAACCCGTTATACACTTTATTAGAAGGCACACGAAGGCACGAAACACGTATTCGTAACTTCGTCGTCGTATTCGTTTTCAACGGGACAAAAAGAAATGTCCATCGGTCGCGTGGTGTGCAAAAGTAAATGCGTAGTATCGTCCAGGAAATTCGTAATCTTTCGCGACACGTGCAGTGTATTATCCGTAGCGGTGGTGGATTTACACTGCGCGTTTATTTTTATTTATCGTTTTGATTCAAACAACTCCGTCCGAGTTTTTTTCCTTTTGGCTTCACACACTGTCGTATCTAGAACGAATAATCACGTCGTTTTTATCGATATGCGTTCGAGTCGTTTGAAGCATTTGGTCCGCGGCCAATCTATTATTTGAAATCTATATTTAAAAGCGCAAAGGAAAGTGCAACTTCGATGTTAACGTCGTCGCCGATCGAGTCGATTTTATCGAACGATTCCTCCATCGAATAACCTCTAAAAATATGTGAAAAACGTCTGTAGAGTGTTATCAAAACAAATATTGAACTCGTGTCCTCTCGTAATAAACGTATCGAAAAAAGTCAATGCGAGTCGTTCGCACTATGAACTTAAATATACTCGTATATTATATTGCGCGTGTTATAATGTGTTATATTTGAAACAACGCGAGTTTTTTTCCCTTTAATCAAATTAAAATACATTAATTTGGCATCGATTGGGCTCGTCACACGGACGTATTCAATTATCGAATAAACGTATAAGCAAATCATCGGCGCAATCGCAAAGATACGCAGACAATGAACTAATCGTGCCGATTCCCACAACTGATTTGAATATAATTCTCATTAAAATACTCATTTTCTACGTTTATTGGTATACATAAATTATTAAGAAATTATACCTATATACGGTATAATGTACGTATATTAATACATTTTGTGCCCATTTGTGTTTTCGGTCCGACCGAAATTCAGTTTCATAACAAATATTTTACTTTAAATAATTATTTTAGGTTGGCTCTAATACTTTTGTTTGAACATAACATTAAAAACATTTTACAGTACTTATTAAACTCGTCAAAACCATCGAGCACTATGATCTATAAAACTGCGAATAGTAAAAATGTTATAAAAACGTTTTAATCGTGCGTTGAATTTAAAAGTAACCAATGGAATTACGAGTAAGAATTTAAGTACCTACACTATATAAACGACAATGTGTGACAGGCAATTACCTAAATGGGTAAACGCTAATGTTTCTTTTAACAATTAGAAAATTATTCGCGTTCTTTCTATACGAGATATAGAAAGATATTATGTAAAAGATATATGAAAGGTTTTGTATCAAACGAATGGATAATATTTTTCAAGAAAAATCAAAAAATATCACGCGGGACACACGAAGAAACCTGGACGGTAATTTTTTCGAAACGAATTGCGTTTTTATTGAAAATAAAATAAAAATCAATTTAACGCGAACGCGATTCGGATTACGCGTGATAACTTCTTGCAGATTGATAAATTGCGAGAACAGACTTTAAACCGATGAATTAAGATAATAACATATCGATGGATTTTAATTACTCTGTATACCTCTCTTACACGACTTTACGATGAAACGCACACGGTATAACAGTATAATATCGGTTAGGTTAAAATTAAAACAATTAGATAATAGTGAAACGAATCGACATTTTAATCGCGACTTTTATCATTATTAAACACGCCGATACGTGTTAAATGAAATATAAAGTAAAAACGTCCGAGGAAAATAGTTTGCGAAAAATATAATACCCGGGGAGGGGAGAAATGTATTAAAACTTAAATTGATATAAAAATATAATATTACTAATACAAATTGATAATAATTATATATTTTTAATGCGTTCATTTTTTTAAAATTGTTATGCATAAAATATAATAATATATAAAATTGAAACGTTTGATCGACTATAATAGAATTGATATTTAAAACGCAACAGAAGGTATTATTTACAATTATTGATTAGTCGGTCTTGTGTTGTTTATCTTTGCTAAAACGTATATTTTTTCCATTCTTTTTTGGACATTTTCATCCCGGATTCCACGCCAAAATTGATGATTATAATAACATATTATATGAACGCGAATGTTATTTTTTTACCATAAAATGTTCAAACCCAGATAGCATTATTTGCTAATGCGTGATGTCTATCGATTTCAAATAGTTTATAATAATATATTATGTTTAGCAGTGAAAACACAAACGCGGCGGTTGTTTGATGAAATAACAGTTTCACGTCAATGTTCGCAAATCGAGCGACAACACATTTACGTAATACGTAATTAAACTATCCCGCGTTCTCTCGACGACGACGACGTACGCAACGCGAAATTTCAATCACTCTACAAAGTCTTCTCGCGAAATCCAAGTGTATCAGACTTATCGATCTCGATGTTTGTAAAATATTATTAACAGCAGGTGTAAAAGTCGTACGTGTTTATCGATGGGTAGTAATCGCGAACAGTATACATATTTGTTACATTATCGTGTGTCACGCGATGAAAACACCGGCGCGAATAGCAGTAGCTATATATTTCGTATCTACGCCTCGGTCGAACGAAAACGATAATTAAAAACTTTTTCCTCTATCGTAGATAAAAAATATATATTTTGTGTCGCACGTCTAGCGCGGCGTCAAATTGGAAAAGAAAGAAAAAGAAAAAAAAAACAACAAACCAAACGACGCAGAGTTATTTTTTTTTTTATTAACTGGGTCATAAACACGATATTTTCGCTGCTAACTGGAACGAGCTCGAACCACGGTCACAGGCGTCGTCATTGCTGACGGCTGTGCCCTTTAATAAAATGACTAATAGCCGATATATATATCTCACTGGGACGTAAATATAGTGTCGCCCTTGAACTTTAGGCGTTACCCGAACGGCGTAACCGACTTTCGGCGGTCGAGACGAGATTATACGTAATAACGTCGTTATTAGACGCGAAAACTCTCTGTGCAATACACGCGCGTGACACGCGGGAATATTATGCGCGTAATGTGGCGAAAACCTCGAAATCAGGGGATTTGAGAGGATACCGCGCAAGCAAGGTAAATAATTCCGTCGTCGTCGTCGTCGGTCGCTTTCCATACGACTGGACGTTAACGTCGTGACGATTAAAAAAAAAAAAACCACGAGGCCGCGGCCGAAATCCGAAGGCCAGTCGGCGGGTACCCGCGGTGGCAACAATTGTGACGCCGCCGCCACCGCCGCGCCGCGCGGAGAAGAGACGTAGGCGCGGGAGGACACGCGAAATGGCGTTTTAATTGCCACGAACGCCGGCGCCGCACGCGGTTAAGAGCTTAAAAATACCGATACAGCGAAACCTCTCTTAACGGACGCTTCTCGACAGCCTGAATAGACATTTTTTTTTTTTTACACGAATTTTCCGCGGAGGCGCGCCGTCCGTTATTCAGAGAGGGTTCACACATCGTACCGACGGCGACGATAATATTATAACGAAAAGATTTTATTTACTATTCCGTAGACGCCGCTGACGATGGCTCCGGTCTTGAGCGGGCAGCCCAGACACGACGTGAGCAACGGGAACTTACGGCCCATGGCGATTGATCGTCGTGCTTTTGCGGAACTTTTTGCTGCCCGTGGCGGGGCAGGGGAGGTACTCTACCTCGCGCGAAAACTCCCGGACGGAAGGACGACACGCGGATGCTTTTTCTCTCGGTTCGATGTAAGATTTATATATTATATATAACGCGCACGTCGAACGCGGTTTTCGGTTTCGATTTTATCGACGACCACGGCACGGGCACCACGCGCGACAAGCTCGATAGCCGCTCGAAACGCAACTGCAGTAGTCTCGTGTGCGTCGGAATAAATCGCGTCGCGCCGCGCCGCCCGTCGCCGCCGCCGCGGCCGCGCGAGTCTCTGATATTGTGCCGCGTCGGCGGACCTTGTGGCCCATAAATAGACTTGACCGTCGTCGTCGTCGGCGAAAACAAGAGGAAAAAAAAAATAAAAAAATTCGCCGCCGCCGCCGCCGCCGTCCGGACCTACCTCTCCGCGAGCGAGAAACGCGCGCGCGTAAACGTTTAATTTTAAAACTCCAAGTACAAAAACGCGCGTTTTGTTTGCCCCCCCCCCCCCAGAACGCTCCGGTTCGGGTTAGAGAATATAATATACGTCGCGTATTTTTATTTTATCGCTCGTTATTATTATTATTATGCGCGCTATAATAGTCATAATATTATACGTGGGCCGTGAAAACCTTGAGGAAAAAACACACACACACACACTCCTCTCTCTACCCCACCGCCGCCGCCACACCCACTCGATGACTCTGTCAAAACACACACACACGCACACCACCGTTTCTTCGTCCTCAACGACAGAAAACTCGTTTCCCTCCCCGTTCGTCGATCCGTCGGCCGGCAGCGCAGTATATAGTGTCCGGAGACCACGTCGTCGTCCCCGCGGGCTTTCACTCGGCCCGCTGCCGTCGCCACTCATCTCCGGCCGATACGGGATCAAGGTCAACGCGCCGTCGGCCGACATAAATAACGATACGCGCGATACGCTCGTCTCTCCGAGTCAAAAGCGACAAAAACCGCGAGGCGAGTATAATAATATGGAATTTGAGAAAACGCCGTTTTTCTCACTCGCTCGTTTCACTCGTCCGATCGCCCCCCCCTCGTGTAAACGAGGCCTTAGAAAAACGAGAATCCGACGTCGTCGTCGGCCGTGACGTGTGATTTTCGGGTGTAGAGTTGCCGGACGCGGACGACGGCGCGGCGGCGGTCTGGACGCGAAAACGCGCGCAAAACGTCCACGTTGTGGTTTAGAGCAGCGGTTCCCAATTTTTTACAACCACGGAACCCTTAAGAAATATTTTGTGTTTCGCGGTACCCCGATGTCTTAAATTCCGACCCCGATTTTTCTAAAAAAAAAAAAAGGGAAAAACCAATACTGCGAAAAATGTTTTAATGATATCGATAATATCGATTATTATTTACTAAAATTAGTTCGTTTTTACGTCATCAACGCAATGACAACGTCTATAGGTACTATAATAATATGAGTGTTATGATTTTTTATTTTGTTCGATTTCAAGTACAACAAATACATTATAACGATATTGTACTAGTGACTGACTATTATTTAGGTGAACTTTTTTAAATAATACGAATAATCCAAGTATAATATTATAAAATAATTTTCCAAATAATCACATACGTTTGGCGGAACACACTTTGGGAAACGCTGGTTTAGAGAACACCGAGACCGCGCCCGGTTCACGACGTATAATGCATAAAATGTGCAAGGTAACTCGAATCGGCGCGCTATATGTGGGCGGCTTATTATCATCCGCGTCAACTCAATTCCATCCGAAACGTCGATCTAACCGTTTATTCTCGACGGCGATTGTGGACGAAATTTTAATTTTTACAATCGTTTAAATTTAGGGCGCGCGGAGAATTTTTTTTACGTTTCGATCTATTTTCAGGTCGCTCGCCGTGTTACGGAGTCGTTACGTTCCGCGGAGAATCCGACCGGAAAGATGGTCGAAAGCCATCGCCGAATCGGTCCGTATTCGGATCTACCGTTGGGCCGTGGAACATACGCGCGCGCGTTATGTTTGTGTTCGCATCGGAATCACGTCCGATGTGCTCGCCAACGATTTCCGTACCAGTCGTTGTACTACATAATATACGTAAACGTAAACGTGGAAAATTACTCTCAATTACAACTGGCGAGTCGTAAAATGCCAGTCGGCCGGTTCACTATTATAGTGACCGCGATGTAGTACGCGACGACCGCGGGTCACAGTTTGCCGGAAACTGCGTGTAACGACGACGTACGGTGAAAGAAGAACCCGAGAACCGGATGTCTGGACAATGCAAATTGAAAAAAATCGTGATATTTCATATTATTATGTTCATCTGCTGGCTGCTTTTCGTGGGCAGAACAATTAACCAAATGTTTAGTGAGTTACCTATGTTTTATTGTGATGTAATTCGAATACGTAAATTTAAAAACAATTCGTTATTTTTCAGTGCGTCTACAACGTGTGTGTGTGTGTGGGAAGTTTAATACTTTAAAATATACGTAATATATATTATGATGTACAGGAACGTAAAGAAAATAAACGAATTCGTCACGCGACAAGTACGTAGAAACACATTGTTATGGTTGTTTTTTCGAACCGACCTTAGCACATTTTTCTATTTAATCAAAAACGAAACTTTTGTTTGTATGTTTATAGTACGTATGCGTACAGTGCACACAATATGAATATTATGTACGTGTTCGGTACTGCGCAGGTATTTGAAATTTAGAACAAATACATACGAATAATATAATCAACAGATACATTCTATAATTGTATATAATATATTCAAATGTACTCCGGTATTTAGGGAATCTCGTGTAAACACGAGTATGTAAATAAACCGAAACGTACCTCCTGTATGGACTTTCAAATTATATATTTGATTCGTATGCGAGCACATTGTCGGCATAAAAATACGTACATAATAGGTATGATAGAGATTTAAATAATATTTATTTATGCTAGTAGTCTACGAAAAACTATGTGCGTCTAGCAGACCTTGCAAACGAATTATGACGTAAAAAAAAAAACTTAAAAAACAGCTGAATATGAATTAAATTATGTATTTTACTCGTATCGCGTATACTTTTAGAATTTTAAAACCGGCGCGGCGGCGTGTCCAATTTAAGGAAGCTATATAAAAAATATAAACGCAGGTTTCAAAAATAAACGTAGCAGACGGAACTACCGAAAACCTCCTTCGTACTCGCTAAAGGGTATGTATCTTACACAGTGAAATTAATGATAATATCGATTATAGTCTAACTAATGAATTATCGTGACATTGGCACAAGCGACACATTTTCGTTACGTTATATAATACCATACGATATTGTTATAGTTTTGAAATATTTTTACTATCGCAATAATATTAGGGTCAACACTAAACGTTTGTCGGTATTAGGTGGATAACTTTTGAAACGACAAATTATTAATAAATATTTATATTTTGAATCACTTGTATTAAATTAATATTTTCAATACGGCTGAATTCGAGTATCATGTGAGTTAATAAAAACTCGATTTTATACCCTTTTTCCCTGTAATGTATGTAATGTACTCGTATAATAGGACGACGCTTAAAATTTAACATAAATGATAGTCCCTTTTAAATCATGGGCGATGGGAGGTAAAGCTCGCCACCCCACCTTTTTTCACGAGCCGGCAAAATCATATTTATTATTATGACGTTATGATATGAGATATGAGCTCGTTATGAATACATAATTATGTAACAATAGTAATAACACTAATGGTTATCAGTAGCCGCCGAGCCGCTCGCGCCACGCGACCAACGACAGCCGAGCTGCGCGCGCAATCCAACCGACGACGCCGATCGAAAGCACAGCAGCTCGCAGACGATCAGTGTAGTGTCGACAGCGGTTCAGAAAGTTCGTCTCGGTTTTGCGATTTTTATTCACCTCCGCCACAGTCAACAATGTCGTCAACATTGTTATCGTTTATCTCGTCGTCGTCGTCGTCGTCGTCGTCGTCGACTGATCAAGTGACTTTTTCACAAGCCAATACGCCAACACCGGTGTCCTCGACCCACCGACAGGCCGTGAGTATAGATTATATTTTATTTCTCCGTCTATAGATATAGGCCCAACCAGGGGGTAGCTACCCCTCAAACGCGATTTTTTTTTTTTGTCAGGGGTAAAGATATTAAATTATTTATTTTTAAATTTTCTTTGTTTGAAAAATTAAAATAAATTCTAAATATATAATCGTAATGATACAATATACTTTTTTGTTCTCGTTAGTTTTTTACTCGAATTTTTTCGGGCGCGAGGGGTATTTGTGTTAATATCTAACCTGATTTATGGGCAAGGGGTGGCGGTAAAATCATATTTTCGCCACGCTATAAAAAAGAAATCGTGATTTTTGCACCGGAAACGTAACGACCAATCAGTCATTATAGTAGGTACCTTATGATATAAGATATAACCTCTATTTTATTTTTTTATCGCTGTCACAATGATTCGTAAACATCTCAATCGAGATCTCTATTTTCATTCATTCACAAAACATAATATTAATATTAAGATTACGAAAAGATTTATTTTCCTAAATAGTTGGTAAATCTGATAATTTTATCGGTACGTTGACTGTTTCATTCGAGCGCGCTATGATTTCACGATTTAGTACTACAATTATTAGTACACTTTAGTCACATTAGGTATGATAACAATCGATACAAATTTAAAAATAATTTACCTACTCGTGCAGTATGATTCGGTAAGGTATTTTTCAAAGTTTTCGAGGCAATTTTTCGTCGATTAATCTGTTCGCGGTCGGTTTATTCGAAAAAAGATTGGAAATCGATAATTTTCGACCTCGATGTGTGCGTTCGATGCGCCAAGCGTTGGTAATAACCGTGTAAACTACACGGTAGCACCTACGCGTAAAACGGTTTGTCGTACAACTTGGGTGCGTCCAATGTCGAGCCGTGTCGGGATGAAGGTTAGGATTCGAGAGTATTATGAATAAATCCTATATACATAAAATATAACATACGTATTATTATTGACGATTTTTACAAATTTATTTTGTATTTTATGTTTTTCACAATCGTTCGACAGAGTATGCTCGTGTGTTACACAATAGTCAAAATGTAGTTCTTATATCGATCAGTGCTCATTACTTATAAAAATATTTCAACCACGAGGCCATTTCAGAAAATATCTAATGTAAACTTTGCATTATTCAGTTCCAACTGGACCGAATTGGGAATTCGATTTCGAAAGTTATACTTCTTTGCGCAATGCGAACGAACGATTCGGAAAATTTAATTTTGAGAGTTACAATGAAAAAAAATAGTAGTTAATTTGGAAATGTTTGCAAGTGTAAGAACTTATTATTATTATTATAGTTTTTATGATTTCATTAAGAACTTATTTATAACATTAATTAAATACATAATAATATCTAAACAATATTTTTTGAGAAATCGTTTATCTTTAAACATTTCTACTGTGGTACAATAGTCTTATAAATAATTATAATATTAATATATTAAAAAAAATGTATTAATTTTAGGTCGTGAATTTGTGTTATTCAATCATATCAGTGGTGGTAAAAGTGAACAAAAGCCAGCAGACGAATAATTTCATTAAATCCAAACAAGGTCGTGATTTAATTTATATCAATTATTTATAGATTCTACTAAATACATATATTTATTTTTTTTTTTTTAAATAATATGGACAAAATATAATTTTAATAAAATGTAAATTTGATTTTACACATACTTTTCGCTTTTGACTTCAGTGCAGAATATCGTTCCATCAATTATTTTATAATAATTTATTAAAATTAAAATGATTTCGTTGATCCGATCAACCTTATTTGTTTATATTATAAAACATATTAGTATTATAATTTAATAAATAAAATAAGATCCAACTACCACTTCCTAACCTTAAACGTCAGTTTATAAATTTCAATCATTAATTGCCTCTAGTTATGATTTAATAGGAGCTCAATAGTAGCCCCTTAATCACGTTAGTATAGTTGACACGAATGAAAAATAAAAAGTATGTTTTTTAATCTATACTAGAAATTTACAGGCGAAATTTGCGTGATATAATATTATTTGAAAATGTTTTTCCAACTAGTATATCAATAACTCGCATGTCCGTAGACTGAAAACTTAATATCGTCTTTCTTTTTATAAAAAAATATTATAGATTTTTATACTTTAATATTACTCATTAGTATCGGTTTAGTCGTATAATACTACGTCGTGCTGGCCGATTGCTTTGGTTTTATTATTTTCGTGTTTATCGTGACGATATCGTACATTTTATTGGCCTTTTTTTTTCTTTTTTTTTTTATTTTTGCTTTCTAGCGTTCTCTGGCCCGCTAGATTTTCACTTTCAAAAAATCGGCCCTCTAACAGCATTGGGTCGTGCCCATCTCTGTTCGCGCGAGAAATAAAGGCTTTAAAATACGAACGCGTGTATAGATTCTTTTAGACGCGCGTTCTGACCGTTCTAATCGGAATCGTAAAAAATTTCGAAAATGTATAAAAATGTTTGCAAATTTTCTTTTTTTTTTTATAAAAAGACATCTTAACAATAATACGTACATATTATAAAGTATATGGAACTGCGCGAAAATATTAGAAAACATTCAGAGCCTGTTATGATTATTGAATCGAACCCCCCGTCGATACGCCGCCACCGTCGTTGTTTGTGGCCGGCAGGGGGGGGGGGAAAGGAAAAAACCGATGTTTACGATGTTGTTTATGAGATTAAAACGCGCGTACTCGTATCGACTAAACTAGGCGCCTACTCGCCCGGATGATTTTATCCGTCGCGTTTACTATGTAATGTACGTAATTACTCTATGATGACAACACGTATATTATCGTCTCGAATCGCGGGGACAAACGAAAGGACAACGCGCAGGTCCTTGTTGGATGGGAAAACGACCTTTTCTCAAAACACTCGTCCGTTTCGTCATTCGCACGTCACAAGTCTAAACGGAAGACTGCTGCAGGAAAAAAACCCCTCGCCGAGCCACTCGTAAGCCTTTACGTAGTAAGTGATATTTTAATATTATATTAGTAATAGGTAGTAGAATGATTTCGCACGAGGAAGAAAACCAATTCGTTGTGAATATAGGTTAGTATGTGGATTTTTTTCTCTTTTTTAAATCTCTTCGTTTTCGACCGAACGGTGGTAAATTTAATAGACTGTTTTTCAAGTCCGTCTGCAAAACGACCCCGGAGCGTGTTCCGAATGAAAATCGAATGATTTAAGAAAACTAATTCGTCGATCGTACGAGACACGGACGACAGATTTAGCAATTCCGTCGATGTGAAAATACAGGTAAGTACGTGGGTTTTTGTTCTTTTTTTTCAGTTTTCGATCGAACGACGTATAGACGTGACGATTATTCGAGCCGACAGTGTGAATTTACATATTCCTCGAGAATATGAATCGAAGTGATCAAACTCGGATTACAGACTATATTAAAAAGTACGTGGATTTCTTTTCTTTTTTTAACAACAATAACAACCAATAATATGTATTTCAATTTTTTATATTTTTCTTTTTAACAACAATAAATACATATTTCAATTTTTTCGTGTTTTTCCTTTTTAACAACAAAAATATATATTTCAATTTTTCAATGATAACGATGTGAACGATAATATCGATATTCAGAGATTTTCAAACAGGATTGGACCATCATTCGAGATTTTCTGAAAAACAAAAAACACATGTTGTCACATGGGCTGTTATAAAAAACGTTTTCTTCGTGCGTAATTGGTTTTTTTATTAACGATATTTATTTATTGACTTACAAAATATTCGAAAGAACACGGGATCCCGGCTTTCGAAATCAATCGAGATTAATTTTCTGAAAAACAAAAAACACGACATGGCTGTTATAAAAAAACGTTTTCTTCGTGCGTAATTGGTTTTTTTATTAACGATATTTATTTATTGACTTACAAATTCGAAAGAACACGGGATCCCGGCCTTTAGGGCCTTTACTCTGGCCATGAATACGTAGTATTCCAGGCGCCTCAATGTCGCCGGGCCGTCGAAATCATCCTGAAAAATATAATCAACACATCATTATAACAAAACGCGTTATTACTTTTCGCGTTTTCAATTTAATCTTACGTTCGTCGGGTCGATCAATTCGGCCACGGTCTCCTGGATTTTTGTGCGAAAGTGCTTCGCTAACTCTTCTTTCGTCGGCTGAAAACACATTTTATAATTGAAAATACATTTTTTTTTTTGTTTTTTTTTTTACACGCGTATTAATATTTTTTAACATTTACCGGTTTTTCTGTCTGTTCCGGCTCGCTTTCGGTCTCGGATATTTCCTCCTTCGGGGAGGAAAAAAAAAACAGAAAAAAGATATTAAAAATTATTTAACATTGTAATAAAAACAAGTCTAAATGATGAAAAAATAAATAAATACATTTTATAATTAAAAATACATTTTTTTTTTCGCACGCGTTTTAAATATTATTTTAACATTTACCTCGATTTGTTCCGGTGTTGGATCTTGTTCGGTCTCCTCGGCTATTTCCTTAAAAAGGAAAAATAAAATACAAATAAAATAAAAATACATTTTTTTTTTTGCACGTGTTTTAACATTTACCTTTTTTTCCGATTGTTCCGGTTTCGGTTCCGGTTCGGTCTTGGCTATTTTCTTCGGGGGATGGAAAAAAACAAAAAAAAAGATTAAAAATTATCAAGTCTAAATGATAAAAAAAACTCGATACTTACTGAACTACCGGCAGTGTCTTCTGGCTCACTGTTCTTTCTCTTAACGCCCTTCGATACGGTTTTTTCGATTTCATCTGGAAAAATGTCATTGAACATTCGCATTGATTTTTATGTACATATTATTATTTTTTTCACTCTCGTGTCAATCTCTACCGTCGAAAACTTTAATAATTGAAAAGTAAATTCGTTAAAGTCTCTCGACCGATTCGATTTAGGCCCGATTCTATAACGCGTTCACATGATTTCCGAACGGGTTCGTCGACAATTTGATTTTCAATTTTTCATTGTAAAACAAAATATTTATATAAAAAAAGTTCAAATAAAGTTTAAATATTTCATCGCAAAACATCAACAAGCCGTGTTTAATTATTATGATAGTTGATTTATGTGTCCTTTACACGGTTGAACTACTGAAAATTTATTTAAAACCGTACGTACTTGTTCTTTCGGCCATTGTTCTCTTCGGTAAATATTTTCGTATTAAATAATTCAAATATAAATATTATAATTTACGAGTATATATCGAACGGATATATCAACGTATGAAAAAATAAATCGTACTACTCGTATTAAATAACGGATGGAATAAACAACAAAATTGTCATGCGGATCGATGTTCACTCTTCGGTTTATAAATACGAATCAGCTATTCTCGGTCGGTTTTCTAATAC
This sequence comes from Drepanosiphum platanoidis, assembly GCA_948098885.1. Taxonomy (NCBI): domain Eukaryota; kingdom Metazoa; phylum Arthropoda; class Insecta; order Hemiptera; family Aphididae; genus Drepanosiphum; species Drepanosiphum platanoidis. The sequence continues at coordinate 1,785,137 of OX402535.1, forward strand.
GTTCGGCTATCGTCAACATATCAACGAAAACTTTGTTTATTTCGGTGCGAGCCAGCAGAAACAATGCGAAACGATTCTCGCCGGCCGGTAACAAAGTATTAGCGTTATTATTTTTTCGAATTTTCTCCGTTTAGTTGTATTTCTTCGTGAGTAGAGTTGCGCTCCGACGTATGGATTTTCACGAACGTCTGAGAATTAAATGTCGACGAAATCGAATATTTCCGCTAATTTCGATCGGACGGATATTATTCGGTCGTTTTTTCACCCTCTTTTGTATTTACAATATAAATGTTTTTTTTTTTTTGTTTTCTCTTTCAAAAGCAATCATTTTGTTTCGACAGACCGGACTCGCCGATATCAATCACGCGGCACCTCGTTGAAATCTTCGAGAATCTCGTCCGTTTTTCTTCGATCGGTCACAAAACGGGGCGGTGTCACAAACCGATGTGTTTCGACAAACGTAACGGAATTTGTCGAGAACAATATTATTGTTGTCGGTCAATGGCGGCAGTGACGTGGATAGAATTTTTTTTCTGGAGTCAATTCATAATCGCAGGTAGGTTAATTTAAATAAGTTTTTTTTTATTAATTTTAATATAATATATTGTTACGTATATTTTATATTTAAATATCAAAAAATAATATCTGGGGGGGGGGATGAAAACCCCTTACACCCCCCCGTCGAGATCCGTCACTCTGTGTACTATACAATACTATAAAACTCGCATGTGTTTTCAAATTAATACGTAATCGAGTAATCTATAGAACAATAATAATTTATCGAAACGTGTCGATTATTAATAATTCGAGTTGTCGTAAGTCGTAGGTGTCCAGACTATTTTTGCGGGGGCACCGCCTTGATCGAACTTTTTATAATTATTCCCATTCAATTAATAAGACGCGTCTGAATTAATAAGTAATTCTAAAGTGGAAAATCGGACAATTTTTTCGAGTACATTGTCGTGTAAACAGATAAAAAAAAAAAACCAATCATCGCGGTAAAATCAATAAATTCCTCGTTTCACTCGTAATCTAAAATACTCGAGGTTTATATTGAATATTTAAAACGCGCTTCATTCACAAATAACAATTTATGTAATAATTATATAAAATCAAGTACAATCCATATCGTAGGTTTTGTAATATTATATTATTACTTATTACCTTTATCGTATGATTTTGTAATAGTAACAATATAATATTATCTAATGGTATTTATAATAAAATCGCGCCAACGACCTTCCGCGGAACTCATAGCTTGTTATAAATCCGTATCACTTCATAGATAAAATTGCATAATATCTATACCGCGGTTCTGTTATGCGTTATCCTTAGGGCCTGGAAGTTCGTGCACTTAAACTATCAGAATGCACGCAACTGTGCGTTTAAAATACCTAAAATATGCATTAAATTTTTTACATTTCAAAAAAAAAAAAAATGTTCTGCATAAAATTTTGACACGAATGATAGTAATTAAAATATAAATGTATGCAATTTAACTAATAAAAAACACATTGTAAATAATGTAGTATTGGTCAATATTTAAAAATATTTCGTCCACGAGGCGTGCGAGTTCATTACGTTTGTCCGCGAACGACAAACAAATGATTATATCAAACTATTAATACGTTCTGAATCGGGTATTTGTTGAACAATATTTGAATTGCCGAATTTAATGACGGGTAATCATTAGAAACTAACTGAAACGAATAAATTGTAAATTGTTAGTTTTTAGAGTGGAGAGCGGGGAAACGCACGAAATATTTTTAATAACTAACCATTAAAATATAACTATCGATTAGAATATTTTAGGTGCGTTTAAATTATTTTCATTTTCAATTTAGTGTATCGATGAGACATATTATTATAATATTCGTATAAACAGTTGTTTTTAATTTCACGTTTTTTCGATATTGTTTAGCCCGACGTATAATTATTATTGAAACGAATAAAAAAAAAAAAAAAAACGCCGCTCCGTTTTTTTCGCAAGGGTGGGCGAGAACGCCCTTTGTTTGTTTTTGGAGAATATTGTATTCGTTTAAGTATTAAACACTGTACGTATACTGTCTAGTAAACAGCTATTAATTATAATAATTGATAATAACGAGACAATACCGATTAATTGTAATAATATAATTTTTAAACGGTCGTTTTTAATCTCACTTCTTTTGAAACCGTGTTCACCTCGGCATATTATAATAATTATTAAAACAAATAAGAAAGACGCCGCCGCCGTTTTCCGTCTTCCGAAAAGTCGGATACTTACGTGTATTTTGAACGCCCGTTGTTTGTTCGTATGTTAAGCATCGGGCACAATTATCTATTCGAGACTATTGTAATAATTATCGGTTATTATTAATAGTTATTGACTGTTTAAATATTGAATAAATGTCTAGTGTTTACCAATGGTATTTGGAAAGTAAAAATGTCCTTATTCTTCTTCAGTATAACAGTTTCCGTTCCACGAGTAACGTGTACGTCACAGTATTTTTAAACTCGGTTTTAGTTTGACTTTTTCGCTAAATGTTATCGGATTACCATTAACGATTTGGCATTAAAGACGAAAAAAAATCGAAAATTACTCCAAGTACGTCGAAGGTATAAAACGTAGTGACTTACGACATGTTTTAAAACAGAGTTTTAACGTATTTATTTTGATTTTACGATCTATGATTTTAATATTGACGACGACGTTTCTTTTCGGTATGTTTTAGTGAAATTTGGATTCGGCCGATTTAGAGAGAGAAAAGAATGGAAAAAGAAACTTACGAGGAACATAAATGTATACTGAACATACGACTGATGAAGACTATGAAAATGTACGAAATATTCGATCCCCGGTTCATCGAGCTCTACGGGTACAACGCATATAAAATCGTTCATAATATTTTCCTATTCATTAACACGGCGATGTTATTCCTGTGCGGCTGGAGCGCGTATTGCTTTTTAAACGATTATTACAACATGGTGAATTATACGATGATGTTCGTCGTGTTGTCGTACAACACTTACAGAACGTACTACATAATCCGACATTCCGACGCCGTTTGGAATTGCATAGACTTCACGTCCGTCGACTTTTTGTCGTCCCGCCGGTACGGGAAAGACAAGCTGCTGGCCGGAAGGACCGAATGCATCAGGCTGACGTATTTCTTCGCCCTGCTGTGGGGCGTCGCGTGCGTCATTTGGATGATATCGCCGTTTTTGATGAGCAAAGTGAACCGAGATTCAAACGACGACGACGACGACGACGCGGACGCCGCCGGATATCGCATGAACGTGTTCAACTTGTTGTTCCCGGTGTCGGCGGAATTTTACAACGACAATTTCGTACTTTTTTACGCAATAGAAACGTCGATAATGACTTTGAATTCCTATTATCTGATCATGTTCGACATAATAATCGTCCCGTTTTGCATGACCGTCTGTATGCAATTGGAGGCCATCGCTATAGCGTACGAATCGATGAATCGGTCGGATTCGATTTGCGAAGGTAGTCCGAGTGATCGTACGATGAAATATTGACACGCACAATACGTTATTATTTTTTCGCCGTTGTCTTGCAGATGACGAGAAAAAGAAGAACGCCGAACGCGAACCGAACGCGATTGCAAATTTCAAATTAGTTATTCGGGATCACCAAAGAGTTATCGGGTGAGACATAATAATAATAATATACGTTTTTACCACTCGGTTCGAACGTTTGTGATGAAAACTACAGTAGGTTTTCGATTTGTATTTCATTTTTAATGAATAATTTACGAATGCTTTTTAATTTTTAGAAAAATGAGAGAAATTTATAAAATATTCAGGCCCATCGTCCTTCTGTTGATCGCGGTCGAATCAAATGTCGTAGTGTTTCAGTCGTTCATATTGATTGTGGTATGATAAACAAAATATCGTAACATTTACCCGACGATGATATATCGTTTGAAATTAATTCAAAGTCGTCCCTGTTCTCAGGGTTTTATGGACGGCGTTTCACTTACTACTCCGGTCATGTTGAACTTATTCGTCGCCGTGTTTGTATATATTTATCATTTGTTCGTCGTGTGTTTCCTTTTCACCAAAATAAATATACACGTAAGTAGGTACAAATACCTTTGTATCGTATTGTTCATCACGTAAGCGTGAACCTTTGATTGCAATTTTTTTTTTTTTTTTTTTTTAGAAGTCCAATGTGAACTACGCTTTATTCAGCTCTAACTGGATGGAAATGGGAATTCCGTTTAAAAAATTGCTCCTTTGCATGATGCGAATTAACAACGCGGAAAAATTCGTTTTGAAAGTTACGTCGAAGAGAATAGTCAACTTGGAAATGTTTGCGAGTGTAAGAGCTTATAGTAACGAACTCGCGATAATTTCTACGATTTCATTGTAGGACTTGTTTATTATATTTTTCTTTATTAAATTTCCTTTAATATAAAATTAAAAAAATAATCTAACTCGGTGTAAGTATTTATTTTATTGAAAATTGTTTTAAAACTGTTTGAAAGGCCTTTGTCTATCTGCCTATAAAGTTAAAAATCTATGAAAAAAAAAAAAACCTTCAACTTATTTCTCTTGTGTCGACAAATCATTTAACTATTATCGTATTTATTTCAGAAAAAAAAAAAAAACGTTTTATCATGTTACCATTATTTATACAATATAAATTATATTGATATCAATTATTAAACGTGTGATTTTCTAGGTCATGCATTTGTGCTATTCAATCATATCCGTGATGGTGAAAAGTAAACAAAAGTTAGCGGTCGAATAATAATATTGTATTACATTCAAATATAAGGTTGTAATTTAAAATTCATATCGATCGATTTGTAGATTCTAATAAAATAACTAAAAATTTTTTTGTTCCAGCATAGTCGGGGCTCCTTACAAACGTTATAGTGTAGTCGATATAAGTTTAAAAGTATATTGGTTAATCTATACTAGAAATTCACAGGCGAAATCCGTGCGGTTCGTTATTTGAAAATGTTATCGTCTCGTAAGTAAAATAGTCCTACTCAATACTAGCGTGTCGACTAGAAACTCTCGTTGTTGTTCTAATGCCATTTATTTTTTCCTAATCACCATATTATAGTCGTCGTAATGCGTCGACGAGCGTAACGCACAGGACAAATATTAACATCACGTTTTCCATACGTGTTTTTTGATTTACGTATTTACGCTTTAAATCTTAAAACGTGGATCGAGGGATTTACCCATGAAATAAACATAAATTCCGAACTGACTCGACTCTTAAACAACTAAGCCCTCGGTAAAATTTGACTTTATCTTCCGTCTTATGAAAAATAATAAACATTTATGATAATATTTTTACGGTCACACTCCCACAGTCGAATATAATTAATTTCCACAATAAATTATAAAATATTTGGACAGAAATTTATAATTATTTGGTTTTAATTTAAATCGTGTCGATCAATCGAAAATTTGTACATCGGTCTATTTAATAAAGGAGTAATTCTAACCAGCTCTGAACATCTAACTTCTAATTTTATGATTGACTTGCACAAATCAAATTATTGTTCTTTAGTTTGAAAAGTGATAATTTATTACTTAAATTAATCGCGACACTTATTATCAGTATCAATTAATAATCTAAACGCAAGTACGAAATTCAAAGTGTTTTCGAAATAAATACTTCACAGAAGTAAATGTATACACTAGCTATAAATCGTAGAATATTTCATGATAATAAAACATTAATTAAACGACAAAATTTAACTCGAAGAACGTTGCAATAGGAAGTACAGAATAAGATCTCACATTTAAAATTAATTTTATGATTTCGAAAACACTCAAACTAGTTCTAAATTATCTTCTCTCGTTCAATAATACAATTAAATTAACCATTATTAAAACACTTTTAGTGAAAATAAAAAGATTCAATTTAATATATTATCATTATTTTAAAAAATAGTTCCCAAAATTAAAATATTTTACGCGCAACATTTTCAGAAACTGAAAAACGATAATGTATTCATTGTTGTTTTTGTTATTATAATATAAGAACTCGACTCGATTAAGCAATCCGTTTTCACTTCTATAAAAACATAATTTGTTTTTTCTTAATATCAAAAGAATAATAATTATCTCTATAATTATACGTATAATATGTTATACTATTTGAAACAAAATACCGACGACGACGTTTAAACGATTTCGTTGAAAGAAAACGTAGACAAAAAATATACATACGTATATTGTTAAATTAGTCATACAAAATATACTATATACACACATTAGGTAGGTATATAATTGTTGACAAAATGTTTAATATTTAAATGAGATATTTTGTATTCATATACGGCGTTTAAAGAGCACGAATAACAACGAGTTAACTTTTATTGAAAAAAATAAAAACACGTTTACCCACCGACTATCATTATTTCTGTTCGCATTTTCATAAAAATAAGATTAAGATGAACACATTTTTAAACCACGAACGCTTAAGAGGTAGCAAATAAAATCGATAAAAGTGTATAAATACACACGTTTATGTATTTTGACGTACGATTCGATTAACAAATAACGAATAAAGATCTATGAAACTAAATTATGTATCAAATACAATAGCCGTGTCTTTTTATAGAAAAATAACAAGTTTAAGGTATTCTTCAAACGCGATTTTAATTTGTATTCGTATTTAAATTTGTTTGATTTTGTGTGTGTGTGTGTGTGTTGTGTGCTCTCGAAATTGTAAACATTCACAATAAATTTATTTTCAACTCGAATTATTATAATATTATTATTTCAATGCAAATTATAAAGTATACCTCCTCGATGGCATCGATTCCACTTGTAAAGTTATAATTCAGTTTTTCGCGAGTAATTCTTCCTATAGCTTTTTTATATTTTACTAAAAATATTCATAGCATAATTAAAACAAACGTTTTGTGTTTTATATTGTAATAATAGTCTAATTCTAGCGAGACATGCTAGTAGATTATACGCTAAATATTGGACTTTTGGTGCAGCACTACTACCACCAGTAGACTAATGACCACAAAACAGAAGAAAAAGAAACGTTTTCGTCGTGCTGAAGGTAATAAAAATATAATAATCAGATAACTGACATACGAATAACATCTAAATCGTCTAAAATGAAAATTTTAATTAGAATATTTAGGTTTATTTAGTTTGACGCGCCACCGAAGCTTTGTACGAACTGTTGAATTACACGCATCCTTAAGTGTTTACATTTTAAGTGAGTAAGATTTTTCACATTTTTCCCGTGACTATATTATTTTTTTTTACTGTAACAATAATCACATTATTTATTACCCGTAAAAGTAAACAATACGTCTGGTAATAATCGCGGAAATCGTAAAAATCATAAAAACTAAATTAAGTATGCGGAATGGGTTTGAAAAACTAGTCCATCGCGGTATTTTTCCAGTTAAATGTCTAATTTAAACCAAAAAGTTGTGAAATAATTTTCATAAGATTAAGGATAAAAATGATTTTAATGAATAGTGTACTCGTGGTGCTTACTTACACGGATACACTCAAATCCGCATAAACAATCATGCGTTTTTAGCACATCGAATAAACAGTAGGATTTTCTATCTCATTCGCCGCATCGTTTAATTATTATTATCGAAAAAGGTGAACGTCTTTTTAAATTTATATATAATATATTAATAATTATCCACGCGTGTTTTATTTCTTTTGTTACGATTTTAAGATAACGTTTTTTTTTTTTTTTATCACACGACAATCAAAATCTTTTGTTACGTCTGAAATCACCCAATTGTATACTCGTGTATAATATGGTACATGGAAAACACCGTGTAGAAGAAGACATATTATAATTTTACACTGTTACTTTCTTCTTTCGTAATCTACATAGTACATCTGTTTACCATTATTAACAAACAACGGCAGCAGCAGCAGCAGCAGCCATCGGAGTGGCGTCGTCGTATTCTAATTCGCGGTCATTCGATTGAGATTTCGTCTAATAATTACGTAGTCTCTTCTCGGCCCGCGGAGACCACCCGGTAGGTCATGAGCCGACTTAAATTCGTTTCAACGTCGCGTATGACGTCCGTCGGAGCGGAGTTATTAAATCGTAGTGTTAATTATTATTTTTGATTCGAGAAACGCGGGTTCGTTGGGGTTTTTTTTTTTTTTTTGTTTCACAGTTTTCAATACTTACACGTCGACTATACAATAATATTATTACAATGATTCGACGTAGTAGGACGGCGGTCTTACATGAAATCTGTCTGCGTATTTGTTTTTCAAAAACGGTTTACATTTTAACAGCTCGACATTGTCCAAAGGGTTTTCGCGGGCAACGACGCAAAGATTCTAGTCTAATACCGCGGGAAAGAAACTGATCGACGACGGATCGCGTTACGGTTGTGCTTGGCGCGTTTGCATTTGCCGAGGGTCCATGAAACGACGACGACGAAATCTGTCGTTATAATACGAATCGAGAGCGCCGGAATAGAATGCACGGTAAACTTATTAAACTCTCTGGCGTCCGAAAAATATATATTTATATTTGTATTGATATTATATCGATTTTATCGATTCGGTTAAGACGCGAGAACGCGATATTCAAGTCTCCGGAATAAACCACGCCGAAAATCGCGAGTACACCGAGTGTTTAGATCAGTGGTGGGCAAACTTTTTTAATGGGGGGCCACATTGTTTAAGAAATTCTAGAGGAGGGCCACAATTATAGAAAAAAAAACATTATGAGTTAAAGCTTTGAATCATATAATATTATAAAAACATTACAGAATTACACACAAATGTTACAAATTACCTTAAAATTTAAATAATAATTAATTTAACTTTTATTTGAAGGCCCAACCATGATAGGCGTGTGAGACATATGTAATTGTTTTTGATCTTCCATAATATTTTCGAAATCAGGTTCCATCTGTGACGAAGCAACTTTCAACAGTGCGAAAAGGTGTTCATCAGTCAATCGGTTACTTTAGATCGATATTCGAAAACCGTCGAATATCGATTGCGTCGATCGAAACACATATTTTCATATTATTAATGTGGTACACGCTAATCGACTAATATTGGACCGGCCGGCATCACTCCATCACCTCGTATACTAACCGAACACACCCGAACCTGTCCGACCGAATAAATTCGGTGTGACTCGAATTCCGATCGAAAATAACGCTAGATTTTGTCGTGAAAAACCGCGTTCAAATCGAAAACACAACACGAAATCGCGACGATCAGCAACAACAAAATATGTTCCGGCGCGCAGATGTATATTTGTTCGGTATATTCTTTTCGCTCCGGCGCGGCGCGCGGCGATCGTCTTTGTTTAACTATTTTTTGGTACACCGTCGTCGTCGTCGTCGTCGGCGCGATCCAGGAGCGCTTCTCCCCCGAAAATCGACGAGAACAAGGGGGAAAGATTCCCTCGGATTCGGCATTCGAGTAGGTCGAACAAGAAAAACACACACACACACACACACACACACACTCACATCAAATCGCCGATACGTTCCTCGGAATTTTTCAAAACGAACAGAAGAGAAAAAGAATATAACAACAAACAACAAGGATTTTTTTATTATTGTTTATCGTTGTCGGCGGCGGCGGCGGGAGAGAGCAGCGAGTGGTTTTTTTTTTTACCCTGCCACAGGTGTAAAACCGAGACGAAACCTGCTGCGCCGTCTGCTAGAGGAACCGGAGAGTGAGAGGTGTGTGCGAGAGAGGTTTCTCGTGTCGGTGGGGGAGGGGGGGGGAGAGAGACGGTCGAGGAATATCGTATAATACGCTCCGCCGTCGTCGTCGTCGCCGCCGCCGCCGCCACCACTATTGTTCGAGTCGGTCGGTCGGTCTGTCTGCCGTGTGTGTGTGTGTTTGAGAGTGCGGGCGCGAGCGCGGTGTATACCAAAACCACTATATTATATTTTTTTATTTACAGTATTCCCACAGCTCGCGAGTGAGTGTCGTCGTCGTCGTCGTCGTCGTGTGTGCGTGCGCTGTTTCGTGCGTTTTTCGAAATAAATTCGACACTCGTCGTAGTAATCGTCTCGTGATCGTAGACCGTGTGTGTGTGTGTGTGTGTGTGTTCGGTCTCGCGGATTTTTCTCGAAAATGCGTTGAAAACCGTCGTCAAGCCGAAATCGTCGAGTCTCCACGCGCCCCGCGAGCAAATCAGTAATCGCCAGAATCGTAAACGTATAATCCACACACTCACAGCGACCGCCCGCCATGCCTTGTTCCGCAGTCACTCTTTCGCTGGCCACCATCACGGCCATCGTGGCCACAGCGCTGTTGGCCATCGCTTTTTCCACCGACAACTGGGTGTACTATGAAGTCCGCAGGAGCCAACTGCAACAGGTGAGCGGTATTTTCCTTATCGGCGGCGGCGGCGTAGCCGTGTCGTCGACAGTGGTGCCCAAAATCGTTTATTCCGCCGATCACGTCGGTAAACGCGGACTCGAAACCGTTTTCGCACCTCTCGCCTCGTTCGTCGCGGATCGACGCCGTGTAAAATGCCCGGCTGCTGCTTCACGCACGAGGTCGCAATAACCACGCGCCCACCCTATTCACATGACATTTCGTAACACGCGACAATATCGTCCATTGTCTTCCGACGGAGTAGAATTCGAATCCTAGTCCCCCAGTGCACCACACAAAACTAGGATTTTCCGTTTCGTACGTGAGACGTCGTCGTAGTAAATAGTATAATATGCCGATCGATCGGCATATTAGTCGAGTACTCCGATAACAATGGGCGACGAAAAATCAATCTATTCGGTCCACCATTGTCGTAAGAGTATCATACTCTCTCGCGGGGCTCTCTCCTCCGATGGCTCCTCTTATTGTCTCAAACACTGCCGTCGGCCGAAGGCGATGTCGCCGGCGAATTGACCGCTTCTGCAGCGATTTTTCGGTATCCCGACCGATTCGCGGGCGCGTCGTCGTCGTCGCCGCGTACGCGTTCTGCGGGCAACGGCCTCTCGGCAAACGACCGCAAACAACCGCGCGCGCGATATATACACACACGACGACTGCACTGCATTGCATCCGAGCGCTGTACACACAGATACCGTAGATATTATCATCTGTATGTAACATTCTGCTCGTCCGACGAATCGAAGAAAACGATCATTCCGTGCGCATAACGTCATCTGTTACGATAATCGGTCAAAGTCTCCAACACTATCCTCCTGATCGTATTAGAAAGTCTCGAATTGGACGGTTTTATTCGATTTTTCGGCGCTGGATATTTTTATATTCGATATCAATGTAAAATATTATGTATAACGTTTTTTTTTCTATCATTTCTATTTTTTTAAATAGGTATACCTACGACGTCGTACGTGTTTCAAACGAAAACTCGTACACTTATATAAGAAACGTAATTTAAGATAGAAATCGAAATTCGATAAAGAAAAAAAAAAAATTAAATAAAATCTGGTAAAAGTATTTTGCACGTCCCCCCCCCCCCCCGTACATTACGCTGTTCGAAAGAAGAGATAAACCAGGCCTAATTATAACACGATTATAGAATTATAATAATATAATATTATAGAACCTATAACAATATAATTATGGCGCATAAAATCGATTATTTTCGAAACATTTCCTCTTTAGCCCGGTTACATTTACAGTTGACTGATTCGTTTGCATCTCGTTACACACGTTTATTATAAATGAGTTTTTATTAGATTTTCAATGTTTTCATACATAATAACCCGCTTAAGTACTCTATTGTATATAACACAGTCTTGAAACGTGAGAATTGTAGGTAAAAATATGTACTAGTAATCGTAATGATAAATACAAGGATTTCGGTGTTCGTAATGCGATTGTGAATGTGAACAGTCGAATATTCGTACAGAGTATATATATATACGAATTTAATTCATGTTGTAAAATACAAAACGTGCAAAAAGACTACGAAAATCGACCTCGCTCGAAAAAAGGTTTGCCAGAATTTTCAATTTTTTTTTAAAATGTTTTTACGAATTTGACAACATTAAAAATAATATATACACTTCTCTAAAGGTGTAAAATAACGTTGCCGGCAGGCACAACCTTCGACGACGATAGTAATAATGTATATTATAATCTATATTTCGATATTTCCTACTGAAAATATTTATAAACATTTAGTTTTTTTTTACGTACGTATATCCGATCCGTGTTTAATCATGGAAAACGTATTTTTCCCGGTAACAATGACTGCGCGATGATGAAATATCACGATAGCTGTTATGATTGCAATAATTAATTATTCTTAAAATGCGATTTGTGAGTTTTATTTAACATTCGTTTCTCGAAAATCTCGGTTTCGATTTAATAACGCTCTTTGTCGTATTTCTCGATGTAAAACCATTAGATCATCAGATTTCAACGAGACATCATCGTGGGAATAAATTATTATTTTACCGACTCGTACATAAAACATTGTCACGCGAGTAAAAAAAAAAATCGCGACTCTAATAATTAATTCGAATGATAATGTTTTTCTTCTTTAGATTACAAACACTTTTGGTATTATTGCTAAAATAATATATCATACGCTATAATAATAATAGTACGTACGCATTGATATTGAATTTTAACACCATTACGTTTTGTTTACGGATAAAGAGCAAATGCGCGACGTTTATGTGCATGCATCGGCCGTGGAATTTGAAAACGACGTTTTTTTCACGTCGACACCGTCCATCTCCTCGGGATAAGTACTCGAGAGAACTTGTTTTCGTACGTATATGAAAAAATCGATTTGGCAATGAGTACGTTTTATAACTTTTCTCGTTTTTTTTCGTCCCACAGTGTTGCGATCGAAAAATGTAATACATTTTATTTAGGTTACTGCACTAAAACGTATGATTCGAGTCCTTTAATTGGTTTCACGGTAGACGCATGTCTTACTATAATATTATGTTATATGTATCGATTCGTGTTATTCGCAATAACCGTATTGCGAGTTACAAATAAGCGAATAAAACACATCGAACGGCCGGAAATTGGAACGAGAAATTGAAAATATTGTCTATTTACTCGACCGCGCGCCCGCCGCGCCGTGTCCATATAAATAGTTGTACAACACAGCTAACGTTTTACGATTCCCGTGCTTACCAATACTTTTGTCGGAACAATTTCTCGCTACATCGGTCGTAATCGGTAAGGTAGAAACTTTTTTTCTCTTTATATTTTATATAATATTATGTCGATTTGGTTTTCGACTTTTTTTTTTCCAACAACATCGCGCGGAGGAACCATTGTCAATAATATCACGATAGACGCGTACGTGTACCTCCCCTCGGCTCGTTCGAGTTATTATTTTATTTCATTACAGAGCAGCATACTCGTCGCACGTACTACGTATACGTACATCGATCGAGACCGGCGCATAATATTTTGTTTTTTCGCAGAATATCTCGCATTCCTATAATCCTTGTTTATACTTTCGTTTTCGCCGCGGCTGCACGCTTCGCGTTCGGTTCGCGCGCACACGGCCGGCCGTAAAACAAGTCGAAAAATTCCAACCACTCGAAATGAAAGTTTTCCAATTACCAATAGGGTAACAGGATTGCGGACCGAGGTCGATAACCTGACCGGTACGTTATAAGTGTTGACCAGTGTGAGAGAGCCAGGGCTCTCTTATATTATTATATTATATAGGTAGAAAACGACGGGCATCGTCTCGGACGCGGTACACGTATAGTTTTGTCGATTTCTATCACGAGTCCGGTAAACACCGCTGATCGATTATCACTTTCGACGCGCGCGGCTATAAATGTCGGAGAAAAAAAAGGAAAAAACAAAAAGCAAAATGAAAATTACGAGACAAACGCATTATCATTATCCCAAGACGATCTGTCGAAATAGATTTCACCGGACAATTCAATTACCGCGATTGTCAATTCAATTATGGCTTTGTTTTATCTCGTGATTTAGTCACACTTCGATTAATAATTATATTGTAGAAAAACATTATTCAACACTTTACCCGTTCATCGTCGACTGTTTTTTTTTTTTTTTTTTTCATTATTTTCATTAGAAATTCTAACGAAAGCGTAGTCGTCGTCGTCGTCGTCGTGTATTTCGAACACATTTGTTGACCTATAAATTGTTTAACAAGGTTGTTTGATTAATATACGAGATAACAATAAATTAATAGTATCCTCAACAAGAGAATTGAACGAATACAGGACGTTTTTTTTTTTGTTTTTTTTATTGCTTTATCGAATACAAATCAATTATTATCGAATTGACTTGGTGTCGACAACACACGTCTAATCGGAGTGCGTTTCAATTTTACCAAAAAGTGACAAACCGTTGTTGAAATATGTGAAATAATATGTATTTTTATATATCGTTATATTTTAATTGGGTATAACTACTTATAATTGTAAGTATGCTCATTAAATCTAAGAGAAAAAAAAACATCTTAACAAATGGGTTTTAAATAAGTGCAAGTGTAAGAAGTTTTTAATATTCTAAATACACACAACATACGTCAACATAATATTCACATGATTATAATCACCGAATTTTTTTTTTCATAAGAGCATACGTATTTTGCGTATATTACTCCAGAAGCTCCGTGAGAATTTCGAGTTCTCACTTTCGCGTCGTTATTTTCTATTCTATAAATGGCGTTAAACTATTATATGAGTATGTTTTTTTCTTCTTCTTCTTCTTCTTCTTATTTACAAGTGAAACTGTTTTAATACAACTCGCGGTATAGAGCTGTACCTACACTGTACGGGTGAGAATGTTGCTCGGCACAAAAGGAAAACGAAAAGTAGAGAACGGAGTAGTCGAACGCGCAGAAAAGAAGTCGCAAAGTACACGGGGTAAATACGTGTGTGTATAAACAGGAAACAAATAATCAAAATGAAAATTTCTATCGACGACGCTGGTTTGTCCGTCGGAGAAAATGTGTGTTAAACGTAGAATTAATTTACATATATTATTACGAATAGGAATTAACGGGTTTACGTGGAAATTATATTGAAACGTGTCGATATAATATCTTTTCGCGATACACACACACACACACACACACACACTTTGATCGGCTCGTTAAAATAATTGAACCATTAGGGTTAGTTTTGTTCTTATTTATCGTAAATATAGTCGTTATTATTATTTTTCTACGGCCATTTTAGTCGCGAGTAATCGATATCCGAAAGCGATTATCTGTGAAAACCGCAGAGCGTCCGGTCTCGGGGGGGTTTTTAATGCATATTTTTTAACAACGCTGCGAATCCTATCGAACACGATCTTGGTTGAAGACTTTAATTATTTCACGTAATCATAATATACGCGATATACTTATACGTATACTGCCGCCGCCGCCGGCAGGTTTCTTCTACTTCCGCCGATGTGTGCAGGATTTTCAGCGCGAACCGTATTTTACCGTTTTAATCGGGTTTCGTTTTGAATGTCGACGCGAGTTAATAACACACACCTATTACACGCTAAACATACTACTTGTGCGCACGAAATGGATGCTGAAGGTAAAAAAGGATTATACGACTGCGTGTTTGTTCACTCGAAACATACGCGCGCGCGCGAATATCTCAAACGTCGTCGGACGCGCATATTCAACGTTAGTATTTTTTTATATTTCGTTTTTTTTTTTTAATAAATCGCCAGTCGCAGTCGTCGCTACGTTCGTATAGAGTAGTGTCGGAATGATAATATGAACAACAATAACATGAAATACAATACCCTTTAAACAATAATCGTTTAGAATGTCCGACACATACCTAACGTAGTAATTATTTTCGATTTGAACGAATTTCGACGAGACTAAACACGACGGGGGAAAAAAAAAAACCAGCGAAAATTGCGCAATTTTTGTCGTTTATTGCAAAACACAGACTTGGCAAACGTCGTCGCCGCCGCCGCCGCCATAACACGTTACGAGCGCACGACGATAACCGTATAATAATTTTATATATCTATTTATTATCTATTCCGCGTCGACCGAAACGCATCCGAATTCCTCGCTATTATTTTATCTGACGTCGGCGAAGGAGCCTCGGAATAACGGGTCCGACTCCGGGGCACGTATATAGGTGTCGCTCGCTCGTTCGTGTGTCGCGTCTATTATCGGAAACGTACGAGACGGCAATGCTTAAAACCACCGTGTGTGTGTGTGTTGAAAAAAGGTCAAGCGCCGCGGCAAATAAATTTATAATATACCGTAGCTATTGTGTGCGCGGCGATTATTTCGCCGCCGCGTTCGTTCGAATAATATTAATATTAATAATAGACGGCGACGACGACGTGCCCCTGAAACGAGCTATTGATGCGGAATTCCTCGTAACACAATTTCCCTTCCCGCCGGTCTCGTCCGTCCGTTTTTTCACCGATGACACGCCGCCGCAACTGTGCGCAACGCGCTGCCGGCCGTCGCGAAGCGAAGAAACGCGCTTCTTCGTCCGGCAATGACGTGGGAACACGAAATATTACACACGCCGCGTCCCGTCGATACGTAATTTTATGCTCGGATAATCTCTTCGTCAAAGACGGCGGATAATACACACTCGTGTCTCTATACGTATTGTACCGTCGTCGTCGCGACCGTATTGGTTAATGGCTCGTGCGAACGTTACATTAGACGTCGCGTTTTTCACGTCGTCATTTTTCGCGTTCGCAACGTGTTCTCTGACCCCATACGGTGTATGGTATATCATGCGTATTTTGTCTCGCCGAGCAGATAGAACGTCACGCGATATCACAGCGCGGTCTGAAATCGTCACAAATCCAAACTTTATCGTCTCCATCGATTTCGGGGACGACGACACGCGGTCGAATAAAACGGGCTAACGACCGCGTTTGGAAACTATTCGCCGAGTTTACTGTTTACAGTCGGCGGGGGGGGGGGGAGGGAGAGAAAAAAACGCACGACTAGATTAATAAAGTAGAATATTAATTACGTTTCGAAAACGTTAGCGCGGAGATTTTATCTACACTGATGCGCGGCAGACGACGGACAATTATTATCATTATAACATTATAATCGTCATCCTTGAACTTGATTGTCGGAAGTTTTTTTTTCTTTCTTTCTTTCTTCTTTTGGCCGCCCACCGGTTGAGAAACGGTGTGCAACAACCCGCCGATAGGCATCTGAACGCCGATATTATCGAACATCGTATTATAATATTGCGACGACGACGTGTGCGTGCGTGTAGTGTTACATTATGTTACCCGAGTGTCGAACGTATAAAACTACCTATACCGACCGAGAGAGACTGCCAGATGACATATTTCGATAACCATCGAGAAATCATAATACCTACGTATGATAATATGCCAGCCGCCATCGTATTGTTACGTGCGACAGAAGAGACACACGGCCATTAGGGAGAACGAATTTGCATCATAATCGCAGTGGCCTAAAACGACGACGTGTTCTCGTTTTTTTTCTTCTTTCTCTCCGTATACACAACAGGAAAAAAATTGTTACCTACGTTTTTTTTTTTTATTACTCTGTAGTTTCGGCGCGTCTGAAACGACATTACGTCGACACGTTATATTTAATTTGCCTCGTCGTCGTCATACAAGCGCCAGAACAAACGTTTGAAATTGTCCGGCCCCAGACCTAAAGCTGCGGCCCCACTGAGAGCGATTTGCGATTTTAACAATAGAATGTAAATCATATGTAGTGGCCCCACCGAGCGCATAGTGTTACACGCTGAAAGAACAAAATAGTTTGATATTCGGCGATTAATCGCTGTCAAAATGTCTTCCGCGTCGGTCGTGTCCGAACAAATAGCTGCCGCCGTCTTCGTACAGCAAGCTATTTGGAATCCTAGACACCCGGACCACAGTAATAGGACTGAGATTCAAAAATGTTGGTCCAACATTGGAAAGGATCTCGACACGAACGGTAATTTAATTAATTAATAATCTATTAAAGCAAGCACTTTCAGCCAGCAACATTTTTCTAGACGTCATCTTGGTCGAGGATCGAATAAACGCACGAACACGCGCGACTAAAAATGCAGAAACGCATGTAAAATCGCTAAAGTGTGCCCGCCAAAATCGCCAGAGGACATCGCGCGTGTAAAATCGCAGAAACGCTCGAAACGCAGAATCGCAGAATCGCTGCCAGTGGGGCCGCACCTTAAGTCCGGGCAACGCGAGACGCGGATTTCGTTTGGAAAAAAACTCGACTACTCACTAATCGGATCGTCACCGCAGATCGCCCGAGCACTCGATATCGTTTCTCACCTGTACAAAACGTGTTAACCCATATTATTATGATATTATAATACACGTAGGCGTACACGCGTGTTATCGAGCTGATAGCGACGATAACCAGAGCGGTTAATGGAAATCAACTAATCCGGCGAAATTATTCCGGACTCGGGCGTTTACGGACTGTTATTATCCTCGCGCGCGCGCGTCCGTTACCGTTATCCCGAGGAATTAAGTCGGGTCGAATGCGAAACACAAAAACGCGGTCTAATCGCAATGACGACGATGGCGAAAAAAAAATTCATATCGTAAGAAATAATATGATAATGGAAAAAAAAAAAATACAACGCTCCATCGGACCGACTATCGTCGTCGTTACAATAGTAGCGTCGTCGTCGTCGTCGGGACGACAGACGCGCATTCTTTTCAGCGCATAACGTATTCCGCCGGCGTAAACACGCTGGAACCGCTCGCATCAGACTGCACGGAATATTCTAAGGTCATTGAGCCATCGACAGTGGTTCTCGAGTAATTTTTTTTTTTACCTCTACGCGCGAAACGTACCTACGACACACCGGAAACGAGAGACGACACTCCAGGCGGAAGCGGCGCCGCCGTGTTGGTATATTTTATGTACGATGTAGGTGTAACGTATCAAGAATCGTTTCATAACAATAATAATAATAATCACGGGCCGAAGCTGGTCGGCCGTAACGGACGTCGTAACAATATTATGTTTGCCGATTGAAATAATAAACAACGCGCGACTGTACTGTGTCGGATCGGTTTTGTCGACGAATATATCGCACTCCTAGAACAAAACTGCCACAACTCAAAATTCGATGAATTTTGAGTTATGACTACTGTTGAACAGAGAAAAATAAGCTCAATAAAATGCAATAACGCCACATTCAATATCGTTTTTCATTTAGCCACTATAGAGATGTGTCAGTATTGAATTATTTGTGTGTTATTTAATTTCCAATGCAACAGAGCCATATTATTTACTCTATGGCTGGTATACTTATTTTAATTTATCCAAATTATCACTCGAGTCAAAATTCAAGACTGCAGCCTTATTTCGACTAGTGGCGTTCTTGCACTGAATAAAAACTAATTATCGTGTGTGATATTATGTCGAGTGGAAAACAGCAATATTTAGAGTTGTGGCAGTATTGGATTTTATAATTTGTGGTGATAGTGCAGCCACAACACGAAATACTATGACTATAAAGTGGCCATCTAAAAATCAATTTCTGTATGCAATACAGTCACATCTCAAAATATGGCAGTCTTGCATTTACTTGAAAAATTGGAAATGGCCAGAAGTCTACATTTTTGGGTTTAAGAGTGAATTTCATAATATTTGAAAAAATAATATTGTAAAGTATGATTGTAAGTGTATTTAGGTGTTAAATTTCAAACGCATTGCAAGTAAAAAACTCATCAAAATATCCTAGGTGCAAACTTCAAATCGATTTTTCTCAAAACTATAAATTTCGAGTTGTGGCAGTCTTGTTCTAGCAGTGCGATATATATATTATTTGACCTACGACGAAACGTAATAATATTACAGAGCTCTGCGCCAGAGTATTATACCTAATATACGCGTCGTCGGCCGTCCCCGTTTGCAGCTAAAAGAGAGGAGGAAAAAACACAACCGACCAAATCTTTGATATCGACCCGGCGGCGTAGTACGTGTCACATTATATGATATTAGTATTTATGTTATAATAACCGTATTTTCCGTGTCTCCGCGCCGAGATTATGTTATAGTGTGTTATTATTTATATTGTTTTGTAATATTCGAAACGCCAACGCGCCTGTACGTTGAACGACGAGTACATTTCGTTCTCGTGTAACGCATACTCGCGCGGCATACATTCGCGTATTCGACCCACGATACCGTAACGTTTTTAAATTAAACCGTAAATACGAGTGGCGACGCGAAACGACTGTCTTAAAATATTAATGACTCATCGATGGAACGTCGTCGTCGTGTAATATCATCAATAATATCGGAAACGCCGCCGCCGGTAACAATCTGAAATTAAATATCACTATACACGACGTCGCGACGTCTGTTGTAATTGGGTTGAGCACTCGCCGCGCGTTGGACGTTTTCAAATATTATTTAATTCCAATATTATTGGTCGTGTTGAGTCTACGGAAACGGACCGATCATCAATAAATCGATTACGTGTCACCATTATAACCTATTTAAATTTCTAGCGTATCCGTTGGAAGTTATTAAATAGTAAGCAATCGGTTCAGTATAGTATATTATACGCGAAGAATAGTTTTTTGTTATCGTTAGGTTAAAATATGTTGTTTGGGAAATCGAAAGACTAGGATTTACACGCGTACCCCTTCCTGCCACTGATTACTCACACGTCTTGATGTTTGATTGTTTTTCACTGTAAAACAGTAATAGAAATATGATCTAATCACTTAAATTAAAATTACTTTTAACGTTTCGCCGACAAGAGAACGTATCGATAAAAATACGACCATAAACTGTGAAATGATTTAAAAAAAAAAAAAACTATTGCGAGGGAAATGTTGCAATATAGTGCAACGATAAAAATTTGATTATTTCGATTGCGACGGATTGATGCCTTTGCAAGTCGTACGACACTCTTGGTTTTCCGATAAACTCCGTAGAACTTGAAAACATATTATCTAGTGTTTAATATCCGCAAAATTCCGTACAATCCGACATCGTCTAGTCGTGCTGTTCTGCTGAAAAACCAATATCGACACGGCAGAACATTTAGTTCTTTTTCCGGAAACGAGGGCAACGAATAACAAGCGGATTCTCGTGGTCAACACCACTCGATAAACTATACATCGATCACCAATGATGATCGCTAACGATCGTGTAAAATAATACAGTTGTTGAAAAACTGTTCGACCGTGATATTGTACTGCGGATGTGACGGTTAAGTGCGCATTATATCCGGGGTACCGCGATATGTACATTAAATAAATAAATTGTCCGATTTGAGTACATAATAATAATAGGAAATGATTCACGTATCGGCAATGTTCGAGCAGGAATATTTAAATAATTAAATCCGTCTTTACGATGACGATTCAGACGATTCCGTATCGTGATGTAGTAATTGGAAATCGACGTCATGCGCATCTGCGTATTGTTCGATCCACATCGTTCTCTACTGCGGCGCAATCATCCATTAGATATGATTTTCGTTGAATTTCAAGGTAAACGATTCGAGTCGAGAAAAACGAAACCGGACCGTTGAAATTTTTTCCGGACGATTCTCCGCTTTAGACGCGGGTCGTTCCGATTGTTAAAAGATCCATCGTCAATCGAGACGCCGAGCACAACACTGTGGATTTATCCAATTGCCAATTCTACGATCGTCTGAAATACTTAAAAGATACAACTACTGTTCGTATCGCAAAATATTTAAAAAATAATATTATACGATCGTTTCACGCGTTTCGATTGAAATGGTTTCCTTCTTTAGATAGCCGCAATCTGCTGTGGCACGTACGTACAACAACGCTATCGAATCTTTATTATTTATATTATCTCTTTCGATATCAATAACGAATTGTTATCGGACTACCTACGGGTATAATAATATACGAGCCGTGCGAATATATATAGGTTATTTTCCGATCGGTCTCGACGGGTCGGGCAATTGAAGCGTTACTGGAAAAGCAGAAAAAAAAAAAAAAAGGACCGAACAACACTCGTTATTATTTCGACTACGCGGCGGCGGCGGAGAGGTCAATCGCTATCCTCGTGTCCCCTCCGAAGGAAATCGGCGATATGGAGGGGGGGGGGCGATAAGAAAGAACGCGCGCGGAGCTATTTTGACAGGCAGCACAAAGCAAACGACAATAAAACGTGTACGGAAAAAAAAAAATGAAAAAAATAATAGAAAACAAAAGTGGGTCGATTTCGTCGAATAATAATAATAATAATAATAATTAATAACGTACAGCGATTTTTCCCGAAAACGAGAAACCGGCAGGATAACCAAATAGGCAACAATGTTTTTTCTATACGAAACCCCGCTTTTCCCATACGCGCGCAAGTCTGTCTATCCTATTGTATGTCGCTTAAACGCCGCGCCGCCGCCGCCGTATGATAATATATTTTTAATAATAACAATATTATCTCGCGTTAAACGTCTCTTTGAACGAGTATACTTTCTACGTAACGTTTTTTTTTTCTTTCTAGAATTTAGAACGTAATGCCCATCAAAGCCGTATTAGCCTGTCCGAAGGCTGTGTTGAAAACATTCGCAATATGGTTATTTTATTGTTAAAACGATTGTTGTACCTGAATAATATCTATTATTGTATCGTGTCGGCCGCAACGTTGCAGCGCGCTGCTTGCGATATACTCTTTATCTGTTTTGAAACATAATGTGCGCGCATCGTAATGCAAACCTTACGCGATTTACGATGTACGCGAGAACAATGTACTCGTATAGTAAAAAAAAAAAAAAACGCGCGTTTCTAATTAGTATAAAAACTACAATTATTCACCTACGGTGAAATAACTGCGCGCCATATTGACCGTCAATATCTACATATAGACAATATATTATTATTATGTTAATCAGTAGATTATCGTAATAAATTGTACCGTCCGGGGCTGGCCGGTTTGACCTCAACACGGTTTTAATAATTTGTATCTGTTTTTATTTTTTTCCAGACAAATCTCTTGGCGCGCGATTCGTCGCTCTCGACGTCCGAACAAATGAACAAATATTACTACTTCACGAGAACGAAGGGTCTCTTCAGAATATGCTATCCCAAGGACAGACCTCCGAGCGGTAAACATGATAATAATAATAATATATACCCTTTTTTTTCTTCATATTGTTAATAATAAAAATCAAATCGCGTTCCGGCGAGGGGTACATTTTTATTACTTTGGTTATTCGATGCAGTCGAATACGGTTTGTCTAGTCACGTTTTTTTTTTTTACAACACATTATAGTCAGAGTAAGTACAGGTTAAGAAGAAAAATCGACCGAGTATTGGGTAAAAAAAAACGAGAAAAAAAAACAATAATTCGTACCTGCGCCAAACAGTAACTGCACCAGTGTACAAAGAAGGAGGGGGGGAAACGAAATAATAATTCGTGAAAATACAGTCTCTCGTAGAAACGGCGGCGTGTAAAATATATAATATTACAGTATTCCTCCAATCGGGTTGAACTATTATTATAGTGCCCGAAGGCTGACGAAAATAGAGTTGGGTCGCGTCGTTACTTTATTGTTTGCTTAATCGTTGTTTTGTTGTTCGCGATTCTTTTTAACTATCCGGGCGCGTGCGGCAGTATAAATATTGGGTGTTTATTATTTGCACAGACTGTTCGTCGTACCGCTCAGACTACATCTGACTTTTGAAAAAAACAACAAAAACGTAGAAAAAACATAAAATATAATCAATAATAATAATTGACGTCGTCGGTATACGAGTATAGTAATAGCATTGATTATATAATAGACAGATAGCCCACGGTATAGGGGTTTTTGGTGACTAAAATTATGTTTCTATTGACTGCCAACAGGTAGCGTTGTATCATTCGACAAATAATATTTAATATAATTTATATAATACAGTTTTTGTTCTTATCTTAATGCGAGTTTCCTTGGCGGTGGTCGGTGTATTATTAAGAATTGTATCAAACAACCGACCGTCGTTATCGGCTTGCCAAACCGGTCCAACGCAATCCCACGAACAGAACTAGCTCGTGTTTTATTATTTGTGAATCGTATGTTATGTTATGTTATCGTATTTCCAGACAATTTTTAATACAAATGTCGATGAAAGACAGAATCAGAATGGATCGACAACGAATGCCGAGCCACGCGAGGGATCCCAGCTTAAGATTTTAATGATTCTATAAAATGTAATTATACTAGCTGAATAACCCGGCTTCGCCAGTGTGCAACTTTTTATTTTTTCCATTTTTACCCCTTTTACCCCCGTAGGAGTCGAATTTTGAAAATAGGGCAAAGTGACGACACTCAAAAAGGTATTTGGAAAAACTCTGTGAAAAAAAATTGGAAGAAAGTTAAATAGTGTCGTCAAAAATGGGAACATAAAAAAGGACTGTCCTTTTATATATATAATAGATAATAGCATTGATACTAGTATTTATAATCAATGATAATAGATAGATTATAATATTATTATATTATTGGAACAAATTCTATTTATAGAACGGCAGCGACCGTCCGCCAAGAGGCGATAAGCTACCACCTCCACCAACATTGCATCCGAGCTACACTAGCGCTCCCTAGTTAAGTTAATCGTAACCCCGGACAGCCGATCGATTACAGTGCTCAATAACGGCGGCAAGTCTGAGATCGGCTGCCAATTTTTCCTACAGCGTGGCTTATCTGTCTATTATATAATCAATGGTAATAGGTAGGTGTCTCCGCGTCGGCGCGGCGTTTCGATTTCCGTCGTCGAAATTCGATCGCAACGCGTTCGTTAAGTTATGAATTATACCTACTTTTTCATCTCGATCGCGAGACCGCGGCGCGGCGGCGCAACGAAAACCGTATACGGACACTCGAAAACGATTGTCTTGCCCGTCGTCGTCGTTGGGTGTTGTAACGATTGTCGGCGTTTATAGACTGGCGCGGACGATTTGGGAATTCTTCGGCGAAACACGTTCGGTTCAACCGGCTACTACAACGCATTGCGTATTTACTAGGATATCGCGTCATTCAAACGACCGACATTGGCCGAATTTTCCGACTCGTCCGATAAAAGTTCTGCACAAAGTTCTGTCGACATAGAACGGCGGCGGGGCGCGATTTTCTCCGAAGCTTTTCGACCGGTCGTGAAACTGCTGACAAAGCGGCCGTTGCGCAACGTTGGCCGGCGACACTTCGGATGTGCCGTTCCATTGGGTTCGCGACGACGACGGGCCGCACGAATACTCTCTTTACACACGCGCTCGGCGCGTTACTACTCATTAGTTACGTACGTGCCCGCGCTCTATTTACGCCGTCACATATTCACTTTGCATGACCGTTATTTAATCTACGGTAGAAATTTTCGATTATTATTAATTATCCGCCGACGACGACGACGTTATTTTATTTTCCGCCCGGTCAAACTCTCTCGAGAGAGCGTACTATTATAGGTATATAATAACAACTACAGCGCGCGCGAGTACGTACGTATATCGTGAGCCGCGCGTTTCCTTCTCTCTCCGGCGACCGTAAACACTACTACTATAATATAGTACTTTGGAAAATAACAAAACCCATTGTCGCAATCGCATTCGCGCCCGTTATTACGTCACCTGTCCACGAATTCCACCGCCGCCGCCGCCGCTGCTGCTGCTGTTGCTCCCACGGAATCAAACCGGCAAACAACAATAGAGCACCGAGCTCTCGACGATATTATATTGTATATAATATATTATATTATTATGTTGTGTGCGGCGTGTGTGTTGGTCAAGGATCTTTGTTGTGCATAAATCTCGAACGCAGAATGAAAAACTCATCTGCAGGTAGAACGGACCGACTTTATTAGCTTTCGTCTGGTTCTAACGCGTAATTACGGTTTAGAAAACACGCGCAACATTTCTCTCGATCGGCAATATTACTACTTCTACGACGTTCCGCAAGCGAAACCTATTATTTAAAGGGAAGGGGGGGGATATACAACGTGTTTGTAGATAACACGCGATTGCCGATTTCCTGTTCAAATTTGAGTCGTTTTACACTCGTCTCGTAAATACCCACTTACCAATGATGTTTCGTTTTAAGCTCGTGTTTCGAGTGTTTTTCCTCAAAACAATGTATATATTTTCTTCGAATTTTACTACTCGTCGAATAGAAATGAAAAATAAGAAAAAATTTTCCTCTACTCGGTATTATGTAAATACGGTATTCAAATCATTTCTGTGTTGAAATCGGCGCGGTGTTGGCGAAAAAAAAATGTGCTTTCGGTTTTGTAATAATTACCAATTCATAATGATAATACACTATTACGTGTCGCGCGGTAGTTAGGTATATTTGTTTCGTGTTCGTAAAGTGTCATTTATTTCAGTTGTTTTCTAAATGTTTTTGAAAAGAAAAAATTCGATAAATTATTTCAAGTACACATTTTGTTGGCGGCGAGTGCCGCCGACTTTCACATTATTTGTCCGCTACGATTTACATCTCGTCGAACGCTCGCTGAAATCATACTTATTCCCTAATAACGTGCACAATTGTTTAAAAGAAGAATATTAAAAATAAGAGCACTGTGGTGGCGAATAACCTCATTCGATCGGGTTTTCGCTAGTGTTTCGATTAGTCGAGGTATATCGTTTTGTTCTCGTCGTTTGTGGTTTATGTGAAAATATTATTCCCGGTGTTCGACAATTTTTCCGACTTACGTTCTAGGTGTCGGCGGAACGAATGGATTTTTCTGCGACGACGACGCGAAACGTCGTCGTCAATATGTTTGACACGACGACGACGAGGGTTTCGAATTAAAATTTATCTAGTTTAGAATAGAAAAAACACAACACTCGTAGACAATTATCCGGTACGTTAATATAGAGTATACGATATGTAAATAATTATAATATATTTATAGACATTATAACTATTTTCTTTGTCCGACTAACAGCAAAACATCACATAGCAATCATAAACGTTATAATGTTTTATTTGAAATTATTTTTAAAACATTTAGAAAACGGGCAGGTAGGTACGCGCGCGTACCTACTTACCTACCTTCCTACCTACTTATTTTTCTATTAAATAATAAATGATACCGTCGCGGATTTAAGTTTTACCGTTAAGAACAGGTCTGGTGGTCATTTGTAGATTTTTATTAGTATGTTTTACATATATATATACGTGTGTACCTGTTTTTAATAAATACCGCCGCGTTGGAAATAAAATATTCTCGTTGGACGTCAACGTGATATTTTAATCGATAGTAACGGAAAGAAAAAAAATTGTTTTTTCTTAAAAAAGTATCGACTTACAGCCCCGAGAGGTGTGTAATAAATTCGAAGGCAAACGAATAATAATAATAATGACGATGAATAATTCTGATGTCGTCGTCGCGCGTCGGTTTAAACTTTCGTTTCGATGGGTGTTCCAAAAAAAACGACCGATAATATCGATATTATACGTCTCGGCAAAGAGTTTGGCAGTGAAACCAACTGCTTCAGTCGGATTTGTCAATTACGCCATGTGTCTGTATATACGTATATTATAATACCCAATAGGAGAATTATATCACACAATAGCGTTGTAATTATGTCACTTCTGGTATGCCGTTAATTACGGATAAACGAGTAAACGACTATAGAATATTATTATTGTTTTGTTACACGCCACTTCGTCGTCGTTATAATCCCGCGGTTTATTTCGCTAATTAATCGGAACTCGGGGCGAAAACGATTAAATTCGATATACCCGCCTACGCGTAATATTTTCGATCTATTATGTATAGCAGAGTCGTGTGCGAAACGGCCGAGCAACTCGCAGAAGTTTAACAATCGCGTTTCCTCGCCATCTCGTTTATCGTACCGAACGTTTAAACAACGTTGGCTATTTTCGTCGTAGCTGGAATACAAACGAACATAATAATACGTATTACGATAAATATCAAACTAACAATCGCGGCGCGTTGTGTTTTGCGACTGAAAACAACATTTTTATCAGCTCGCGAGTAAGTCGGTGTTTCGAATGTATCGCGCAATTAAAATAGCGGTTTCGTCGTCAATGACGCGCGCATAATGTATATTACTCGTCGACTTTTAATAATACAATTTGCACCGACTGCGCGATATCTCGTGTCGTGTCCTTCGCGAACACGACGATCGTTTCTTATTCCGCGCGCGTTATACGTAATAATGTATACACGCCGCTGTAGGCTCGAATCATATCAATATTCTGACGATCACGGTCGACCTCTCGTGCGATTTAGGTTTTTTTTCCCCAAAATCAAATTGTTTCGTATACATTTTCTCCTTCTTCGCCGGCGGCGGCATTATAGTCGTATCCGAAATTCGACGACACGTAGACATTTTCGGGGCGAACACGGTGTTTCTAGAAAGAAAAAATTATTCGAGCCATTCGCCGACGTTACACAGAAGTGAACACCGATAATCGTTTTAGCGTGAAACCCACCGACGACGACGACGACGTCCCGGGGCTCGTGTTATTATTATTATTATTTTTTTTTTTAGGAGTGTCCGCGTTCAGCATCAGCTGCCTGTACCGGTTCTCATGTGTCTTGCCCACATTCCTTGCGCGTGCGTGAGGGCCTCGCGCCCGCGACCGGTTCCATCTGTTGTGCCCCATTATTGCTTCTGTAGGACGTCAACCAAGGTCACGTTTAGTGGCACATTGTGTGTGTGTGTGTGTGTGTGTGTGTGTGTGTGTGTGTGTGTGTGTGTGTGTGTGTGTGTGTGTGTGTGTGTGTGTGTGCGCGCGCATGCGCACAAAGGTGGTGTACTCGATAGAAAAGGACGAAAGAAAAAGCCGCGCGCGCCGCGGGAATGTTACGCGCAGGTATTTTTCCTCGTAACGTGCGTGCGAAGATAATACGTATTTCTCTTTTTGTTTTACCGGCCGATAGAAAGTGGTCGTGTTGTGTGGTGCACTGTGAGATTCGTGATTTCACACTATTCGTCCGGGCAAACGTAAAATGTGCGCTAATATTAGGGTTACCAGATCGTGCCTTTAAAAAAAGAGTACATAATATACAAAACCATACAAGCGATTTGAAAAAACTACTCTCGTATTTATTATTTATTTAGCTAACGACTTAACATGACATTTCAAATAGATTTTGAACCACTAGTTGATTGAATATTTTTATTGAATGTTTAGACGAAGACAAAAATGTTGTATAAAGTCAGCTTTGCCTTTATTGGCCAATGAAACAATATTGTACAACAAATTTTACAATAAGCCTCGTGTTCATTTTCTGTTTTTTTAAACATTGGAAATTCTTTAATTAATTTTTCATTATATTTTTACATTTTCGGCGAGACATTTTTGATAACCACAAATCACGATTCACGAATACCGACGGACTACAGACGTATACAACGTAGAAAAGTTCGTCGTTCTGATTAAATTTATGTTTATGATTATGTTATTACTTTATTAGATTGGACGTGTGACATTTCGATATTTCCAGGGTTAATTATGAATAGAAAAAAAGAGTACATTTTTGCCAATGGAAATAAAGAGAGAGAGTACAAAAATTTTGAGAGCTCATAAGAGTACATGTACTTTTAAAAGAGTACTAATGGTAACCCTAGCTAATATAAGTATTTAGTTTTTTTTCTCTCTCCCAAAGCGTCTGGGAAAACGAATAAACAATAATTAAACACAACGAAAAAAATTTCAATAGATTGCACTTTGTGTGTGTTTTTTTTTGAAAGCGTCGGGCCCGGAGAAAAAATCCCCGACTTTTCGAAAACGTATTTGCTGCGTAACTGCGTCGTCGTCGGTATGTAGTAGGATATCGCGCGGTGGAAAACTAATGCGTTTATAATCGTCTATTCCGTCGCGTTCGACATGCACACCGTTGGAATTATTACAAGTACCGCCAGTTTGTTGTCGACAACACATTTTCTCCTTCATTACAATATCATAAGCACTAGATAATATAATGCGTCGTCGTAATCGTCCCCGAACCGGAATAATTTTTCACGATTTTTTTTTTTTTTAGTGATTATTAAAAATATCGCTTACAAATGACAAAATTATTACAATATTATATTCGATCAGGCAGTAACGTAGTGACGTTATTTAACATCATTCGCTTAGCATATTATTAAATGTTTTTTTATATAATACTATTGCGAGTGTAATATGGAAATTTAAGTAATAAACCTTTGTTTTTGTTAAATAATCACTTCGCGCGTTACGAAATATCAACACCGAGTGTTAAACTACTCAATTCCTGCGATTTTAAATCTTCGATTATATTTTTGTTTTACAATATTAATTAATTAAATTTTTTATAATATCATGATAAACAGTACTCGCGTATAATATTCATTTATTCGGTGGTTTATTTTTAATTTTTTTTCATTATTATTTAATTGATTTAAATATACACACGTCATTATTTTATAATAAAACTATATTTAAAACGGCTTGATACGAAGGTTTCGCGCAAATCCTAATTTAACGAAAACAAAAAGGAAATTACGCAACGTGTTTAATGAATGTGACTCCGTCGAAGGTCACTAACGAATTAAGAAACCGTATTTAGTCGCGTGTGTTGCGTTTAAATTTGTATCTGTTAAGCGAACTAGTGGATTAGAAATCTGAAAGCAATAGACCAATTATTATTATTATTATTTGTATTATACGTCGTCGTCGTCGAAATAACTCGTGTTAAATGTCGTCGTCCACGTGAATATAATGAATGTCAACGTTTGTTTTTTTCAGTCGAGACGTACCTGAGTCCCGTCGAAACGCATTGCATGAACGTCGACTACTTCTTCTTGGACCCGGACAACCACACGCATGAGTTTTCGGAAGACGCCATGACCAGACTGCGTGAGTAGACTCGCCGCCGTCGACCGAGTCGATCTGTCGGTTCGCGTTTATTACCCACTAAAACAATCGGTTTTTTCTCCCCGCGTTTAGACATGGGCAGATCGACTATCGCCCTGTTCATCGTCAGCTTCTTCGTCATGTTCATCGCCTTCTGGACCGGCGTCGCGGGCTGCTGGAGGAGATCGCCGGGAAACATCACGGCCACCGCCATCCTAGTGCTGTTAGCTTGTAAGCCGATCGTCGTCGCGACAATCGAAAGGTAAACACGTGAGAGAACACGATTTTACTACAATGCCGTCGATATTTCGTTTTGCAGGCTTGCTCAGCGCCGGCGCCATGGGATTCTGGCACGGCGTGGAATATTACGAAAAGGAGCGCGTCGTCGGAGACGAGTTCTACCAACAGTGGAGCAAAGTAAGTATAGCATTAACGAAACGCGCGCGTTAAACGCGCCGTCGACTAACTGTTATTTTTCAATTCGCGTCCCGGCAGCCGCTCAAGGATAGCACTCGCATATCGTACGACTGGTCGTTCTTCATGGCGTGGACCGGCGTCGGCTTTTCACTGGTGTCCGCCCTGCTGTTTTCCGGCGCCGCCATCTGTCTCCGAGGCGAACGCGAACGAGAAGAGGCTCTCAACATGCAATACTTGATGCCCGGTCAGTATACAAAATAGTCTAGCCCGCGTCGGAGGCGTCTTTGAGGGAGGACATAGTAAACGTAGGACGATCGTCATACGTAGGATTAAAATCGTCCGTCTCTATGTTTCTAAAAAAAACATTTATTTATAGTGAAAATATTCAAAACGAGCAACTTAAAGTTATTATAAAATTTAAACCGACGTTTTCTAAAGGGATCGCGTAAATGATAATTTTGTTTTCTAATTCAAACGAAAATTTCACTACGAAAACTTACGCCACACTGTTGTCCATCATCGCGCAAAATCGGCGCCGCGCCGTGTCACCTCGTCGCCGTGCGTTTCACGATTTATGAATATTATAATATCGGGGAAGAAACAAAATCCCAACTCGTTCTGAAAATACCAAGGACTGTTAATCGTCGAAAAACAACGACTCGGGTTAATTTTATTCAGACTACCAGCAGAGAGTACACCTATAATAAGAGCACGACGTAGCGTGAAAAAAAAAAAATTAAATAAAAAACAACAATGAAACGAACGAAGGATCGTGTACACATCAACCTTGGTCCAAAAAAAAAAAACGTATCCAAACTTTTCCCTAACCCGCGCGTCGTCGTGCGATTTGTTCGACCTCTAATAACTATACCGTTCGGCTAATAAAACGCGCGCGCGCGCTCGCTAAATCATAATAATTAGTCCGACTTATGCGAATCGATATGATCGCTACAATATTATTATTAAGCGCCATTCGTCTGAATTTAAAGACCCTAGATCATTTAAACTCCTATACTGTGCATTAGTTAGATCTATTCTCGAATACGGAGCTCCTATCTGGAATCCATACACCAAAACCGATATCGATTTCATTGAACGCGTTCAAAATAGGTTTTTAAAATTCGTAGCCTTCGAATTTAATTTGGCCATTGATAATCACGATTATACACAAATCAGTTCTTTTCT
Source organism: Drepanosiphum platanoidis (assembly GCA_948098885.1). NCBI lineage: Eukaryota > Metazoa > Arthropoda > Insecta > Hemiptera > Aphididae > Drepanosiphum > Drepanosiphum platanoidis. The sequence goes on from OX402535.1 coordinate 1,817,449, forward strand.
TAACATTCCAGCCTTATCCACCCAGACGTGAAATAGCTGATATATCCTTTATATATATATAAGTTAATTAATGGTATCACCGATGATCCTGATCTTATTTAAAAAACTCACCTATTCCTAGGGCTATGGCTCTATGTATAATACACTTTCGACGAGAGTTGACTTTTTCTTCTATCCCTTAAAGGAGATAATAAACGCTCACGTGAATAATGTGAATACGTAATGCTGGGTTTGCCTTTCAAATTTAACACTTTTTTGATTTTTGTAAACTTTATGTAAACCTATAAGATATCTGTTTGCTCTGTACTATTGGGCCTCGGCCCGTTTTATTCTACTGAATAAATTATTAATTATTATTAGCGAATTGTAGAAAAATCGTACGTGCAAGTGACTTATACTCGTTCGTCTTTTACAGTTTATCCGCAGAAACAACAATACGCCTACGCCGGATACCCGCAACCGAACACGTATCCGTCTGGACCTTATTACCACGGACAACAACAATATGCTGGCCACTACAATTATTAGATAAGGCTGAACCAGTCAGTTTTGAATTCGTTCGCTCCGTGTCCGGCCAATAAACGAATAACGTACTCTCGATAAAAATCGAACGCACGTCATCAATGATCTGCGTAAATTCTTTCTTTTTTTTTTTTTTTTTTTTTCGTTGTAAATTTGGTCGGGCATTATTTAATACTGTTGTTTTTACGCGATCGTACATTTTTTTTTTTTTCGAAAAAACATTCGAAATCTGTACGACGACGTTAAAAAACAATAATCTATTACTAATATTTATAAACGCGCGCTTTTAAGCTATAATATCATTATTATTTTATACTCGACAAACAGAATAATATTATATTCCACCTAAGTTGCTCAAAATAAAAAAAAAAAAAACAAAAAAAAAACTAAAAAACCTTTTTTTTATTTAACTAACGTTATAATAATATAATTATACATATTATAATCTGTTTGAATTTAGGATTTAGACGATTTTTTTTTTTTTTTTACGATTATTATACTTTATTTTGTACAATTTTTATTTAGGGGCGTCATATTGTTGTATATTTATCGATGTCTCCCCGCGTGTACCTATGCATTTTTAGGTCGAATAGAATAATTTTTAATGATTTTTTTTTTTTTTTTTTTTAGTTCGTAACACTAATAATCCGAAGGATATAAAATTATAATTAATATTATATAGACCAATTATTTTTTTATTATTATTATTATTATTATTATTTTTAATTTTATTAAATCGATGTTTTAGAAAATAATCCGACGACGCGCGAACGCAAACACAAACGAGATGATAGTCGAAACACGCGGCCGGTCGATCCTGCCTGTAGGTATATTGTTTACAAAACAGTATTCAAAGATCTCCGGTGTTTTCGCATTGTTATTACGTATTGCATAAACGATTATTGTTTATTTTGTATTTTTAAACATTGTTTACGAGAGTTTGCCATACACGCGCATAGAAGATGCTAAAAACATTACGCGTCGACATAATTATTTTCTTCGCACGTAAACTAATTATAATATTATTACGTTTTACAATAATCGTGTTTGTATAAAACTATATAATATTATTATGTTTCCATGTCATAAGTATTATTTTGATTTCATATTTATTCTATTATTCTAAGTAAAATCGGTGAGTTGTGTACGTTTTCATATTTGTTTCGAATAAATTTTCTTCCAACCACCTGTGCGGTGTACGTGTGTTTATTGGACAGGTTTGAATACATTTGAAACAGGAAAAAAAAACAAACGGGAAAACGTCTATCTGTGTTGATAACGAAGGACCTAATCAGACGAAGGATTAGACACAAGTACCGGTAATAGTATTATTTATAACCTTCCTCGCGGATGCTTGCGGTGCACGCGTTCGTAATAATATTCGTACCAAAACCATTTTGCAGTGCATAAAATTACGGAACAATGTGTTTTTTCCATCGTTTTTCATCGCGGAAACGAAATTATCGTCATCGGTATTTTCATTCGAACGCGAAGTCGCCGCGAACGTTCATCGTCGGCATAATAATGACTACGCGTAGGCGACTTTAAAACGTTGTGAAATATTACAAATTACAATATTATTATTATTGTTTCGCTGTCGTGTTTAATTACGTTCCGTTGGCCGGAAATGCACAAGGACCGTATAAATTTACCACCCGTACGCTATCCTCTCGTACGTCTCATTCATATTATTTTATGTAAGTGTGCGTTGTGCGTTGTGTCTTCTTTTCTTGGAACCCGCACCCAATATGATTATTATTACCACCAGGTGTCGGTCTTGTAAAAGTCACAGGACACTGCGTGTGTAGGTTCGACAATAATATTATTATTGTACCGTCGTCGATGCATTGTGTTGATATTTCTGTTTTCCATAAAGATCTTCGCGAGATAAAATAAACGCATCGTAATCACGAAACCGTTCCCATAAGGTTTACTATACGTAATAATGCGAATGTGTTTAACAATGACAAGGTTCGCGCGGTAAAGCGGAAAAGAAAAAAGAAAAAAAAATCGACTACACTTTTTTCACGATCATTTTCGTCAGTCTGTTGTGCTCGCGTCGTCGCGGTCGTCGTCACGTTCGAAAATCGATCGGATCGGTTTTGATTTTAGTATTTTCAGACACGTGCGTTATATTTTGTTTTCTCGCCGCCGCGCCGCCGCAAGAAAAACGTGAAATATCCGTTTTACAGAATTCGTGCGGCTTAGTGGGTCTTTGTGAGGAGAAATTAATAATATGGCGAAATCGCTGAATAATACTGCAACAATACAGTACCCGCACGAGGTGAGCGAAGGGCCATGTATTTTTTTAACCCATTCGTTATTTATCGCGCCGACAATCTTGTTGCGTTTGAAAACTTTAATACACAATGTGTACTGTTGTTTACAGGTGGTATATAATATGGTTGAGGTGAAAACAAAATTGTCCAACTGTTCTTGGAGAAAGAAGCCTGATCAAATGCGATGACGCTTTCTAGTTTTTTTTTAATTTTTTAAAAGTAAATTCAAACACGGGGTGTTCCGGGGCACAAATTACGGCTTACTCACGAGCACTAATAATAAAATGTAAAATTATTTTTAATAGCGTTTAGGGACCCATATTAAATTAAATTATAAATTCGGATTTTTTTTTTTTTTTGTCGCTATTATATCTATTTTTCATCGGGCGTTCGATTTATTATTTCAAGATCATAACACAGATTCATGCCACAAGTCTAAAAATAATTATTTAATATTATGTTGATCGATATAAAATATACAACGTATACGAATTAATATTGTATTACAACTCTTAATAATATAAATATTTATAATAATATTAATCGTAAAAATCAAAAGTATAATAGAGAATAGCGATTTTGTACGTTAACAAATTTAACCGAATCGACATACGGGGGCCTTAATTACGAGGTCGGGGATTTAGCCCCCATCGACGCCTCCTAAGTAGGGCCCTGACCGCAATGTAAAACCAACCCCAATAACCACAATTCCTCGGTACATTTAGAAATTTTCTTCAACGGGGGGGGGGGGGGGTGGAGGGGCTCATTTTTGGGCAAAGAAACGCCGTGTGAAATATTCCTTGTGCACGCGATAAGGTAGTACGGGAAACTTTGGAATTCCTCGCAACAAATTACACAACGATAAATAATACAAATTAGAAAAAAAAAAAAAAAAGAAAAAACGAAATTCATTATGTATGTATTCATTTAGAACAAAAGCGTAGTGTAGTTGTACATTTTTTACAACAAACAGAAAAAGTACAGCGGCGGCGACGTACAGAGATTTGAAGGCCGATCGAGCGGGAGATATACGAAACGTATGCAAGTATGATAATATTATGTATAATAATATTATATAGATATATACATAAATTAAAACGCGAATAATTAACAGTGTTACAATATTTACACACGCCGGACGCGATGTTCGCTCGCACAGGTGTCACTACTTCAAGTGATTCGAATTGTTGATCTTCAGATACGTTTCCAGTTCTTTGGCGCTGCACAGCGGCGTGTCCACCTTGTACAGGTCGTGGAACAGCGAGTAATCGACTTCGTAGGCCAATTTGGTTTTGCAATATTTGACCAGCGGACGGAACCTGTGGCCCCACAGCACCTCGGACGACAGATAGGACGTGCGGGCCTGCGTGGTCTGCCCCGTCGACTCGGTGGTGCCCTCCAACACGACGGCCACCTCGAATTTCTCGTTCAACAGGGCCGCGGCGCTCAGGCCGTACAGCGGACTGTCCTCGTCGATCCTGTGCACGACCACGGTGGGCCACATCAGGAACATTTGCTCGTCGTAGTCGTCCACGTGTATCTGAAATCGGCGCGCCAAAAACAGTCAGTCGACGGAAATTTATTGTTGAAACTAAGAACAAAGTACTATGAGTAAAACGCGCGCGCAAAAAATAAATAATCTAAAATCTCTTTTCGAATATAATATTGTATTTCAAAAGTCGATTTACGATGAAACTCGATTATTCTAAACAGTGAACACGACAAACTTATTTCGCGGGGGCCCCGAGGTGAAAAACTGCCTCGTTCTCATTGTTCTGAATAACGTACGATTTTTCATAATACGCCGCCGTCAAATATTACTACGAAGAGTTCTCTATAGATATACACACGATTTATTTCGAAGCTCGCGTGCGCGTGAAATTTCTCGAAACCCGTATTTTTACGTCGTAATTGATTTTCAGGAGGCTCACTTTCAAATGCGTGACGTATGGCGATAACGTCTCTCCTTCCGGCGTCACGCGAGACCGTATAAGTCGCGTTCTGATATTGGCCCCTATGAGATGGGATTTTACTCTCATGTCGCCCACGCGAAACATGAAGCACAGCTGCCCGTCTCGTCGGCATATCACGGCGTTTTTGCTGAACATCAGCGTCTGACTGCGTTGCTTCGGCCGGGCCATTTTCGCGAACACGATGCCCACCATGAACGCCTGAAAATTTTGAAAACACAATTATCGATACGGTAGTAATTTAAGTTCTCCTCAACGGCTTATGCGCGGTCGTATTTAAAATATTTATATACCAATCAAATTATACCAATGTGTGACATAATATTATAACGACGAATATTGTCGTCGATTTGAATATTTTCTCACGAAAAAAAATGTATTTGCCTACTTTGTATAAGCCGTAGAAACTAATATAGAGTGATTAAAATGAATAAAACCTCAAGACAGTGATCGTTTCGTCGTGTATTGCTTCGAAATTCGAAAACTTTCTCGCCCCGGGGACGGACGGCCGTCGAACGAAAATATTCGCACTGTCGTGTCCGTAATATCTATTATTTCGACGGGCAATAGTGTAGTTGTAATTGAAACCGAAAAGTCACGGACGCTCACGTCGAGCAAGACGAGCTGCGGTCTGCGTAAGTCGAAAAGTGAAAAGGAAAACAAAATAAATCCCAGTCGATGAGATTTTATCATCGAAAAACAGTCGGGGGGGGGGGGTAAGTGCGTATGGATCGCCACCGATAACGGGGGTCGCGCTTCAACTGACTTGGATCATTAGTCCGGCGATGCTCTGCAGACAGAAAGTCACGACGGCCTCGGGACATTCCTCGGTGACCATACGATAGCCGAAGCCCGTGGTGTGCTGCGTTTCCACGCTGAACAGAAAACTCGCCATGAACGTGTGCATGTTGATCACGCACGGCGACCACGTGGCGTTGTTCATGTTTTCGGGCAACAGGTCGCCGTGCGTGAAGGCTATCAAATACCAGATCGTGCCGAAAAAGAACCAGCTCAGGAAGAAGCTCGCGCAAAACACGAGAAGCGTCCACCGCCATTGCGTGACCACCAACGTGGTGAACAGGTCTTGCAGGTACCGTCGCCGTAGTTTCGACACGTTCTCCAGAACGATGTTGCACTCTCCGTTTTTAAACATCGCCCGTCGCCGGGTCTTCCCGTACGTCGATGTCGACATCAGGCGCGATTTCATCGGGCTGAAACAGATCGGCAAAAAAAGCGTTTTATCAACAACCGGCATATTTCACAATCCATACTGTGTGACTGCGATCAGGCGACGAAATAACGGTTTAGCCTGAAAACAGTAGTTGTGCACAATTATTTACCCATGGACGTTTTATCCTAAATCGAATCGCTTTAGGAAATATAAAACAGTCAGTCGAAGAGGGTGTGGTTTGAATATTCCTCGTCAGACTTGGATAATATTTTAAGAGGTTTAAGTGATTTGTTTAAAAAAAACACTAGCGTATTGATTTATATCGGACGAGACGGTCTGTTCACGATATAAAAAAACCCGCGTGCAAGACGATTCTTTTTACAAAATACATGAAATTTATTTCTATAAAATATCAAACTCTTTAAATTTTCATTTTACTGAACATTTTGAAATTCGTTCTTCGCACATGCTACACGATTTATTAAATTACATAGTTCGCGAGAATTTCAACTTTAAAGTTTTTTTTTTTCATTTCCATTCGATCGTTCGGTAAACGCAAAATGTAGAAAAACTCGATCATACGAGTAGAAGACGTTTTTTTAACGAGTCTTTACCACTTACCCGTAAGATTACGCTACACCATTACTATGCTACCTAATCTAATGCGAATAATAATTAAATAATAATTATTGAATGGTTGATGATTTATTTATTATCATTGAGTCATGGTGTTGAGTCGTCGCCGCGCGATTGTTAGGCCAATAAGTACTCGTACAAATAATGAATACTTTTGGTTTGAAAAATAAAAATATTTCCCCAAAAGATTAATCGTCTAATAGATGAAAAATTTCGAATAAAAATTAAGATTTCCGAATTTTCGAATTTATTTTTTATGTTTGTCTGATAACAATCGAATATAGGTTACTGTTTGAAAAACAAAATTCGATCTTATTACGTCACGAGACGAGGGAAATGTTTCAGTTTTTACGAAAAATCTAAAATGTTTTTTACATCGAAGTTGTCGAAAAAAGAAAACGAACAGAAAACTACATTCGAAGTAAGTGTATATCAGATTTACACGAAAAGAACCGCTCTTTGTAGAATATGAATATTTATCATCGAGATCGGTTTACTTTAGTCGGTGAAATGTTTTTATTCCCGAAGTAGAGAAATTATTGTTTAATACGATCGGTAATTATTATCGTCGAAATTAAATATAATTTAGACGTTTAATTTTTTACGATGATTGTAGTTTATTTTATTCAAAATCATACTTTGTAATTACTCGTATTATTTAATAATAATCACAGTGCGATAACAAATGTTTTTTTAGAATGTTAGTACGATAGTATTCAAGATCTGTCACGAATTTTGAATTTATTTTTCGTAACTCGGACAATGGAAAACAATTAATATGCCAGTCACCGCCGCTGAAGCGAACAGTACGGTGTCGATTATGTTTACAATATTATTACTAATTGGATATTATAAAATACGAATATCGAAAGACCCAATCAGGTGTTGCATAATTTCTTTTTAAATCATAAATAGGTAGGCGCAGAATGATGTTTAAAAATCGCCGAATTTGAATAATAATATCATGGTTTATTGTTCGGGGGGGGGAGTAAACCTCAAAGTTATAGTCGAAAGCTAGTCGATCGATCGTCTAAGGATGTTGAAATTTTCAACTGATAAATATCATTACCGAGTAGGTATTTGAACTTGACACTGCTTATAGAAGTATTTCATAATTCCATCTGAATTCTGAATGATTAGAAATCACACTATCGCGTTTTTTTTAACAATCTTAGTCACCGCGTCGAAGTAATAATAACCGGCAGATATAATATGCTGCGTAATTGTGTTCACATTAAAATATGAATATATACATATATGAACACTGTCCGACGTGTAAGAACATATTGTCATTTCGATCGCCTCGTTTCCACGTGATACACCTCATGGCATGAGTTCGTAATGTACACGGGGCAGGGAATAAATAATTATTTTTCACAGCGGACACACATACTGTTGTAACGCGAAGCCACACCGGTGGGTAAACATTTAAAAAAACAGACGGATTTCCATAAATATTAACGCCCAGATCATAATATCCTCCGATTAAATGCCCGTGTTTGCTCGCGCCCCGCGCCCTGTATAGTCTTATAATTAGAGCCCGGAATTATATTCTTTTAAAATAGCCAAAATAAGATGCTAATATTCTCTTAAAAAGTTGAAAATATTCTTCCAATATTCTTTAAAAAAATCATAATAAAATATGCCGAAAATATGCTTTTTTATTAATATATTATTTTCGATATGCAACAAAATTAAGCAAATAATACAAAAACCTGATATAAATACTATATAAAATAGGTACACAATAAAAAATACTTCATGTCAAGAAAACATAATATAATTATTATATTATTTACGTCACTGCGACCAAAAATATCGAACATTTATTCAAAAATTAATCGATATATTCTCTAACATTCTTTATTATACGAAATATTCATGAAATATTCTCAAATATGCAAAAAATACTTTTGCCATTAATACACCGGTTTCATGATTCGTAAAGATTTCGAACCCCCGTCTGACTGCATAGGCTCAAAAAAAAAAAATATGCAAAAGAATATAATTCCGGGCTCTAGTTATAATATAAATACGATTGTTAAACTAGCTGAATTTTCCGTGTTTGTTTCTCTCTTTGTTCGGTCAGATTGTCTGTCGACACATCTCTAAATCTAATTTTCATTGTCCTTTATCCTCAACACGTAAATCGGTCCAGTAGTTCCAGATAGAAGTCTATAGAAGATAAATAAATAAATAAGGATTTAAAGAAACATTAATAATAATAATATGACACCCCCGTATCGATCTAAAATATAACGAGCAAAAAAATATTAAAATTTCGTTTATATTATTGAAAATTTCAAAAACATTTGATCGAAAATATCAAAGCCGGGGCCGCCCAAACTCAGACATGGCCATTGGCATATTATTACGAGTCGGTTGTTTTTTTTTTTTTCGCAGTCGCTTTGATTTAATTTTTCGACGGAGCCGCGCGACGGGAGACGTTATTTTTCTAGGGCAAACTAGGACGGACTTACCGTTGGTGACACACGTTGGCCGGGACCATGGAGGGCAGCTTTTCCGGCGAATCCCCGACGACGGGGGCCGCGACGGCGGTGGCGACGTGGGCGAGCGGTGGTTCGAGCAGCGCTTCCTTCTGGTCCGTGTCGCCGCCGCCCATGCCGCCGTTGAATCCGGTCAGATTCAACGCGGAAGGAAGCCGCTTGGGCGGCTTGTTCGCCGCCGCCGCCGACAGCGACGACGCGATGGGCGGCTGACTCAACGGGCCGGAATCCGATTCTTTCAGCAGACGGTCGATTGTCATGATTGGTGGTGGTGTGCGCCGCGTTCCGTGTCACACGACCTGCTCATCAGCTATGCGCTGGCACGCGCGTCAACCGAATGTCGTCGCGAATATTCGTCGAGCTTTATGTTCGCCTGTAACGAGCCAAATCGAACAACAACGACATTAATAATTTCACTCGTTATATACCGTGCAGTCAATATATACGTCGTCAACAGAACGCGTCGAACGGCAGCGGCAGTTTTTCAACCAATACGGTCGTAATAGTCGGTGATCCAGGATGGGGAGGGGTGCAGGATTACTAGGATCCCGCGAATTCAGTTGTCAAATCCTTCGAATAATATCGCAATAATTGTAATCGATACGTCGAAAACTATATATTGTTTGAAAATCACTCGCGAATTGGATTCCGTCGCGGTATGTTTATAGAGAGCCGATAGAGCGTGTCCGTTTATGCGTAAGCTTTCGTTCAAAATCGAAGCCTCCCCGTTAAACCTCCGATCGAATCTCCGCCTATGCCCGGCGCGAGCGACGCGGTCGGATAGATTTTTCGCAAAAATACCTAATAATTATCTAATGTATTCGAATAAAGATAAATAAATTTACATTTTTTTTTTTATACGAAAGCGTTGATTTTCAAAACGTTACTGTGTCTGTTCTCGTGCGATTTTTTCGTCGGTGCAATCTAACGAAACGCGTACGAAAAAAAAGAAAGAAAACCGATACGAGTGTTTTTTTTTTTATTTGCGAACGATCGCACTGTGGACGACACTCGGTGAAAACGAATAAATGTTTTTAAAAAAACGGACGCCTTTGAAACGTGCACGACGAGGTGTATTACTCGTACGCGTACAGGTATAATATACGTATATTGTTGTGTACAAATATTAACGGGTTCGGCATGTTTCCATTCGCTCCGGGACGGAACACAACAATTGTGTAGGTATTGTTTTAAATGCGTGCAAAACCGTGCGTGAATTTACTGCGTGTGTGTGTGTGTGTATTTTAAGCTGCGTCCACACTAGCGCAACACGCTACAGAAACACGCAACTTGTGACGGCGTGAACACGTAACGAGTCGGAGATTCACAGGCGGGTCGTTCGCGTTGCTATTGTTGCAAACGCGTTGCAGTTGCATACGTCTCGTCGAAATTCGTTTTCGTTTTGGCCCCTTTGTAAGCTAACCGTTTTGGTTCTGTATCTATTCTCAGATAGCGACTTAGGTCGGAGGAAAAAAATATATCAAACTCATCTAATGTAGTTGTACGCGATTGATTGTTTTTAAATCCGAATCGACAATTCGTTTTTCTGCTTACGGTACCCGAGCCGGATAGGAAATCGTATAGCAAACATTTCGAACGGCATAATACAAAGAAAACGCGCGAAAAAATACGTCGGAATCCCGCCGCCGGTTTGTCGAACTCGAGAACGCGAAGACTCCGATGGAAAAAATGAATACATCTCGCAGCGATTTCGTCGACTCTGCGGTTTTTTGTTTTTACACTTCTCTTTTGTTCGTCGTCCTCCGCCGAGGTCTTATCCGCGCGTACACCTACGGCGCGGCGTGCGGTATCAACGTCTATACTCGAGCCGATTGTAAAAATAACAACTCTTGACTGGACGGAGAAAAAATTAGCAAAAAATCTCGCGTGCAAAGCGAATTCCGTCGCGATATCGCGGCGTGTAACACACGCGGCGGCGGCGGCGGCGGCGTCGATAATACGTTCGAAATGACGATGTGATAATTTTTAGCCTCGTTCAGATAATATAACGACCTCGATACGGACGACGTGATCTGTTAAACCCACTCGCGTAATACTAACAATAATAATAATAATGTTATTTATTTGTTTTCGCCGAGGCCCGAAGAGTGGAATTATTATTCCAGCAAGAAAGTCTCGGGCGACACACGTGTTTAGCCTAGGGACCAATTATAACCCGATTACGCCCGTACGGCATGGGCTACTTACGAAACGCGCGCCCGATTTCGTTGAAAAATGACCTTTTTTTGTTGCCCACACGATTCCGCGAGTTTTGAAAAAACCAAATCGTATTACCATACGACGTTTCCACGCCGCGGCGTTCGTTTTGACTATATTATTATAATAATCGCTAGACTGCCCGTAACAATGATGAAATCAAAATCAAACTCGGACGGACGACGATTCGATACGCGACGTCTACCTGCGTTTCGGGTTAATCCATTTGAATAAGTAATCCGATTACGGCAATACTTGTCGATCGTTATTAAACCGATACCTTAATCCAATCGTAAAACGACAAGGCTCGCGTGTACACGTACGTCGTGTTCGGCAACATCGCGTACAGTTGGAAAATATTAGAAAACGCGTGTTGTTTTCAGGCGGGCAACACGTCGTTTTGACATCGTCGGTCACCGGATCCTTCCGTCGACCAGCTCTGTTTTCAGAAAAGGAAATCCGCGAAACGTCGTCGCGTCGCCCGAAGAAACGCGCGGCGCAGAAGTCGCATAATAACAATAGAAATAATAAACTCGACGCCATCGTGTCGTCGCGCCGCCGCCGCCGCCGCCGTACATGGGAGCCGGTCGCTAAAATCAATTCGACGAAATTATTGTGCAGGCACACTAACCCCAGGTGCATCGGCATAGCGTGCGCGGACCATTATCATATTGCGTGTACGTTTTGTGTGAGCAATACTATTGAAAAAAAAAAAAAAAACAATCGTACAACTCTTTGGCAGATACATAGTACGTGCCGTCTCCACGCGACCTTGATCAATGGGACCGGTAATTAATCGCTGAACACCGGTCTGTATAATTATAATTACGGTTTCCTGTGTCGGCCGGAACGGTACATTGCTTTCAGAGTTTCGCGCGCCATTGTGTGTGTGAGTGTTTTGTACATTCGGATACTAAAAACGCGCGCGGCTAACTGTCTGTTTATTTTTTCAACGGATCGAAAAAGATTCAGTCGAAACGTTAACGCGCGAAACGGCGGCGGCGTTATGAAACTTCACCGTTCAAAATATGCGTGTTTTTCTATGTTTCGTTTTTGGACGATAATGAATTCTTATCGTTCGAATTTAAAATCACTCAAATCGTAAAAATTACAAAACAGAAACAATGTGAGATCGTTTTGTTACAAAGTATTTGGATGAATTAATCGAAGAAAAAAAAAGTACAATAATTATTATCAATTAATAATTGATAGGAAAAAAGTTTGAACATTTTAAGTATGAAAAAAAAAATCAGTGGATCATTTCGATGAATGCATTTTCAATCGACCGTGACGAATTTTTTTTTTTTTTTTTTATTGAATTGTTAATTTGAGCGAACTTATATAAATTAAAATTATTTTTAAAATACTTTACGCGGTCGTTTAGACACTGAAGAATGCGCTGTTAATCAATTCGATAATTATTATTAACCGAAGACAAACCATTAAATTATTAACTAATTTAAAAAATTAACTACACGAAGTATTATAAAAGATATTCAATGTAATCGAAAAACTCAGTATCTAATAGTAATAATTATATTGCAAAGTCAATATTTGTCTCGTTTCACAATGGAAAAAGCAAAAACGAGTTTATAATAATAATTTTCACTCCGTCTTATTCGTGTCACTTTTACGACACAGATTTTGTAAACACATGCGATATTTTTATAGTAATAATATTTAATAGTTAATAAATTATAGAAGATAGCGCCCGCACTAAAATATATATATATAAATAAAATATTATATTAACAATGCGACGATAAGAAAATAATTTCTCGTGCCATGTGCGATTTAAATGTTGAAACCACGGTCGAATTAAATATAAATTGATGTAGTGTGACGATATTAGGTATATGTGTGTATACATATTATTTAAAATAATTGCTGTTGTAAACGATTAAAGCAATAACAGTTAATTATGTTTTCAATATTATCCTCTGTGGTTTTGTTTCTGAAGATTGATAAATTCATTATTATCGAGACCCATAATGACATCGATAATAATTGTTCAGACATACCTACATATCGTCGAGTAATAATTATTAAAATACAGTGAGAAAACTCTATTGAGAATGCACCGTAGACTATTATAATAATATATAAGCACTTAATATTCAACGAGTAATAACGCCACCGGAAATAAACGGTAAATCGCGATACGAGTTTGTGGCGGAGGACGTGTGTAACGCGATATTGGTTGGGAACAGGTATTTGGAAAAATATAATTATGTAAAAAAAAACACACACACATGCGGTTCGTATGCGATCGATACTGCGAAACTCACTTTGAGCGGTCCAACGCGCGCGCTCGGGGAAAGATGTCCGAAGAACAAGCTTGAACAGTGTTGTTAAACCGTCAAGACGACGTCATGGGCTCGTGAAAAAAAAACCGCACTTCGGTCCGTTGTGTCATGCTGTGTCCTCAAAGCGCAATGATTTTTTGACGGGTGCACTTTATCCTCTTTCGATCTGAAAAATCACAACGCGCGTTCACACACAGGTACGATATAGTATCACTCGTACGTATAACGATTTTTTTATCATTTCATCTGAAATTAACGATTCGAATATTTATTCGTCAGTTTTAGTTGTTGATGTTGTTCTCTGTAACACTGCGAGTAATACGCTATAATCAACACATACTATATTGATACGTATTTATAAACGAACAACAAACTCGGTAATATTATTCGTGTTCAGTCCTAATATAAAGCACAAGATCTCGGGAAGGAAAATTGTGAATATTTCAATAATACAATGAGTCGTTTACTGGTGATGAATAGATATTTTTCAGATAAAAAAATAGGAAAAGGGCTCGATCGTTAATCGACATCGACAACGCGCCGAATGTTTTTTACAGTGGATTTCAATACGAGAGAGCCCGTGTTGCACTCGGTCTGTTGGAAAAACAGCCTGTAACATCGTTTTCAACGAGAAAACGGAAATCTCCTCGGACAAACACTCGACAGAACATTGACACAGAACCGAGAGCGATTAATTTATCCAAAAACGAATCGGTCGTCGTTTTTGTTTCGATTGAAAACAATAATAATAATAATAATAATAATGATTTATAATAACGATGAAAAAAATGTAAAAAATATTTACCTATAACGCGTCGGATACGCCGGCGCTGTACGGGCAATCGACGCGCGTGCCGACGACGAATGAATCCGTGCGACTGAAACTAGTCAAACTCGACATTACGTGTGCGGCGGCGGCGGCGGCGCGAGCGTTCTCGGGACCTTGTGTGTGTTTGCGCGTCCGAACGTACACACTGTATTCGTGTTGCGATGACGTCGTAGCCGTCGCGCGAGACGGCAATGTTTACACGCGGGGCACCCGAGATAAGCCGTTCGAATGCATTTACACGGGGACACGTTCCGTTGGCCGATCTCACGTGGATCGTTTTTGAATTTTATTCATCGTCGGAGAATCGGAGAGGTTTTCGGCGCCGCGGCCGTTTGTCGTGACCGATTGCGATGCCGCGGTTAGACAATACGTATAACGTTCGACACGACACTCGCAGTGTGCCGCAATTATGAATTCTGAGGCCCGTGTGCAAGGATTTATTTAGAGGCCCCAAATCAATAATAATATATTTATCACTTGATCTTTGTATTACTACAGACGTTTTTTAGTATTTTTTAGTACTATAACTTAAAATATATTTGACGGATTCGATCGGAACCGATCAGAAGAATAAATTGTGTAAATTTATAAAAATTTCAGCTTCTAAATACCTCCTCTATAAATTAGTATAACGAACAACTTAATTCAGTGATCCAACAGTCTAGTATCCATACAATAATTATTTGAGAAATATTTCGCAATAACAGATAGGGGCCCCCGCGATAATGACTATTATTCTATACAAATTATGTCATACTTTATAATATCATTTTCGTAATTTTATTCCTATAATAATTTGTACGTTTTACTATAAAACCGAATTATTTACAGATCCAACGAAGCTTGCGTGATATTAATTATCATCTACTTATATGCTAATAATAAATTCATTGAAAACAATTACAAAAAAAATCAAAAAACTTTCGAGGTACGAGCCACGAGGAAGTAAAGAATACCAATATAGGCTGAATTCATTTTGAAACGGACAATCTTCAATTTTCAGTTTATGGTTTGGGAGGCCCCTAAGAACCGGAGGCCCGTGTGCATCGCACACCTTTGCACACCCAATTGTTGCGGCACTGGACACTCGCCTTGTGTGCGAAACGCAAAAGAAACACGAGAAACACACACGGAAAAAGCAACGATTATATAGGTATATTATTATTATACAGTCGAGTCGCGATAAATCAAAGTTGAAGGGGGATAAAAATTCACCTCGAGATATGTATTATTCGAGTTACCTATGAGTAATGAAATATAATTTTAAAATTTTACGATAAAAACGTCATGACAAATATAATACATTTTTATGATTATACATAAATGCTATACAAAAATTAAATAAAATTAAAAAAATAAATACAATGAAATCATAAGTATGTACATACGTATGTATTATTTATGAGATACAGTAGAAAAATAATTTGTTATTCATTTTTGGTTTTTCGGCTTTGTTTATTGACAAAATCTTCTAATTTTCCTATGGATTCGACGAAAATATTATACTTCGACTAAGCTATTCGTCACAATTTTCTATTCGAGTTAACAAGACTTATAATACATTGAGTGTTATTATAATTACTAGGGGAATTAAAAAAAATATCGAGTTGTCGAGTTCTTCGAGTTATCGAGGTTCGAGTTATCGCGACTCGACTGTATTATAATATAGTTTGGAGTGTCTGCGACGTTTCCGAGCGCTCTCCGCAGTCTCGGGCATATTGTTATTGATAATATAATATATTTCATAGGATGTGCGCGAAAAGCAATCGATTAGCGACGCGGATCGGAGAAAGAACTCTCGACGCGTACTCTCGACAAATCCTATAAAAATATAGCCGACGACGTTGTCGAATCTCGTTTATTAACTATTCCTATTATCTTATCTTTACTCATAATACGCCCCCCCCACTTGCCTTCTATTGTCCGCCGATACAGTGGTTTTCGTGTCTTACTTTGTGAGCAGTATTAGGTACATTATCATGTCGTATTTTATTGAAATTCGTTTAAGTCTACCGAAAACGACGGTAAAATCGGGCCGGTATAGTTTTCAACGAAATATTTCATACTAATTTATTAGCATAATAAATTATTATACAATCGTATCGGACGATTATAGTACGATTGCTGCGAGACCAATCAAGTCTCACGGGTCTAAACGATTTTATGGTCGAAAACGGGATCGCAACGGAACAGTAAAATTTTATACACCCAATATTCTAGTGCGTCTGAACGGATTTTCGCGACCCACGTCGGCCATATTACGGTTTTACTATCTTTTTCTTTTATCTCAATGTCGTGAGCAAATATGATAAATTATGGAAAATGTCGTAAGCCACGTCGGAAAGTCACGGCAACAACAGAACGTAAGCTATACGTTCGTCGTGTATAACGTATACTATCCCGTGGGCGGCGGTGGTCACGCATCGAAACGTTTTTAAAAGAAAACCGTTTGTCGTAAAACGAAACGTTTTATTTTCGCAACGATCTAACAAAACAAAACTGTTTACACAGCATGTCAGTATAACGCTCAATGTAAAACCTTACCTTATTACAATATCACTTTGATTAATAATTATGCTGTCATTGTGTAACAGATAGTTTATTTTTATTTTTTTTCTTCGGACGGAGTAAACTCTGTTGCACACGTATAATTACGTATACGTCCCGTCAATATTTATAACAATATAATCAGTGGCAGCTCCGAGGGTGTGGCAAGAGAGGCGACGTGTTTCGCCTGAATTTTCGGATTAAATATAATACTTTATTATGAGCATTCTCTTTAGTTGATCGATAAATCTACGTTTTAAATAATTTTGTAACCAATTCGTATTTCAATATTTTAATTTTGACGCGATTTTGACACCGATTCAAGTGATATGAAATAAGAAAATAATAATCACGAAAACTCAGTTCGTCGTCTACGGCGGCGATGAAATAGAATATGCAACCGTGTTCAAAGTTCGAATAAATGAATAAAACGTGTGGTTTTTTTTTTCAGCTTAACCGAGATTTAGATTTTTGAATAGCTGACAAAAACGAATCACCTCGGAAAGCAGGTAAATCTTTTTTATATTGTCATACCACCTACCTGCTACCTAGCAATAGACAATTATTGTACTTAGAGGCTATGTGAAATCGATTCTGGTGAAAATCTCTAGTCGATCTTAATCGCTTATGTCTTAATCGAACAGTAGGAGGCATGGTCGCCCTCTTTCGCCTCCACTAATTTACGCCTATGGTCGAATGGTGTGACCTCCACTAATTTATCGACGTTATTCATAAATCGTGAACACAATAACGTAAAATTATTTACGAAAGTCGAACCGTCAATGCGATGCTTATGAAATCTACAAGCTTTTAGCGTTAAAAAATGTCACGAACGTGACACGGAACGTTTCGACTTGTTCAAAACAAACCGTCTCGTTACGGTTTCTACGTGCGCGCGCGCGCATTACGGTGGCGCACTCGTGTGCACGCGAGCCGATCGCGTCAGTCTCCCGTCCGACGACCACGAGGCCGCGCCCGACGAACGATATTCCGTCCGAACCACTCCAAGCCGGCGTGCGGCGGCGGTGCCGTTCATAAAAGAAAGAAGAAAAAAACGATGGTAAAATATTCGGTTTTTCTACCGTTTCGAATGATATTTTACCGTCCGAACGAGGCGAACGGAAATAATTTTCAATCGCGTTTGTAAAACATTTCCTCGTACGAAAAATCGTTTCATCTCCGACCGATTCCAATTACTTGGCTATTTTCGTTATTATTATGTTGTCACATAAACGTTTTTCTTTTACCGTTAAGAGTATTAAATTATTATAACTAGCTGAATAACCCGGCTTCGCCCGTGTGCAGTATAACTTTTTATTTTATCAGTTTTTTTCATTTTTACCCCTTTTAACTCCGGTAGGGGTCGAATTTAGGAAAATCCTTTCTCATGGGGTCTCCACTATATGGAACGAAACTGCTGACCAAATTTCATACTCAAAACTCAGGCGAATTTGTCTAGTTTCACTTTTTACCCCTTTTAACCCCCTTAGGGGTCGAATTTTGAAAATCGGGCGACGTGGTGACACTCACGAAGGTATTTGGAACGACTTTGTGAAAAAAAATTGGAAAAAAGTTAAATAGCGTCGTCACAAAATTGTGTTGTACCATTTTAGTTGGACTTTATTTAAAATATCGTTTTCAGCACAATTTATACTTTAGATTCCCGAGCGGTGCGAGTAAGTTACTGTTTTCATAATGTGCTTTTCTTTTGTTTCGGGTTTTTGGGTATAAATTTAATGCTCAATAAGTTTCGCATGGCCTTTCATCGATTGGAAATTAGACAGAAACGGTACTTTGGAGAGTTCCCAGATGAAACTTCTCTGTCTAATAGCTTCCGAGAAAATTGTGAAAAAATTGTCAAACTTAGCACAATCCCATTTTCTAGTCAGACCGTGTTAATGATAGCTATTTTGTGTGTGTGTGTGTAATGTATAAAAATAATATAAAAATAATTAATTAAGTTCAAAGGGTATATCACGAGACTTGTATAAAATTGATGCATATACTTTTGAGTTTAGTAAATTCTAAAAACTCGGATCAATAAATATTTGATTAGTTTTTTTTTAAAATTACGATTGTCGATTTGGAAAAGAAAATACCGCTCTAATAAAACGTTTAGTTCAATTATTATATAACATCGAGTTGCTAAAAACGGACGCAATTAAAATAATTAATATTGTTATTGTATAATAACTAGTATTGAATACCTATTTCACGACGGCGACGTTCGTAATTTTTACACTTGAAACGAATTCGGATTGAAAACATAATGTCTAATAATGATTATAGTAAGAATTGAGAGCGCGCAGTAGTTATATACGTACTCGCATTCGGATTTTACGAGTTTGAAAAAAACAAAAACCCACGAGAACGTGTTAATTCGATTATCGAACCCCGTCGTCGTCGGTCTTTCGTGATATTACATTTGTTTCGAGATTTCAACGTAAAAGATAACGAATAAAATAAATATCTAATGTAACGCGATGTCGCGAACAAGTTGAATAAATAACGTTTCAGCCTCTGACGGCCGCCCCGTGCAAATGTAAAACGGTATATATTCTTTTTTCTCGTCGCGCCCTCTCGACGCGTTTACTTGGTAACAAACAAAGTTTCGGTCGACAGAAACGAATTGATATGGCCCCTCAAATCCTGGCGCCGATCTATCAAATTGAGTGCTAATAATAAACGCTATCCGTACATTTTCCCGTAGTAATAAATGCATTTTACAACATGCACAATTTGCATTTTAATTATAACTTTATGTAATTCAATGCAATAATACCCATATACGAGTACATATAATATATATATATATTATTTAATTTTAATTTATTTGTGGCTCGTCGCAATTATTTAATAATATTTAATCCGCATTAATCGCATTGTTTTATTGAATCGAGAGTTTCGTTCAAACAGTTCTATCCGGCGCGGCGGCGCGGCGTTTTAAAAATTAATCAGAATTATCGTGTACGATGTGATCGTATAGATATTATTTTTTTATTTTTTTTTTTTACAAATCCAACAGAAACAAAATCAACAACAAATTCTACTACAATAGTAGTAATCATATTATCGAATCCTATGAATCTCCCGCGAGTGTGCAGTGAATATCGAGTGATATATTTTGTCGTGAACACGGAAAGAAATTTCAAATAGATATGATTGAAAACCAAACATAAATTGTACTCGAATTTACCTAAATCGCGTATAGTCTATAAAACTAATCCGAGGCCGTTCGAAATGATCAAATCAACAATTCACTTCTCGTGGTTTCAAATATTTTTCATAAGCCAATCGTTAAATTATTGTACGATAAAGGACATGTTGTGTTTTCAATCAGTTATACGTTGTACCATAATGGTAAATAATAATAATAATAATAATAACAATAAAAAAAAAAAAAAAAAAAACTGTCAATGACGGATAGTTTTTCAATTTCGTTTCACGGGTTCATGTTGGCTTTGGATTAGTGGATTATGCGGCGGTATTAAGGTCTCACGCAGGTGTAGTCTCGCTGAAATTCCGATAGCAGTAGGTAACAAAGTTGGTTTAGTGAAAACTCGCGAAAGTTTGTTTGTCGGGTACCTCGAAAACCTCCTTGCCAACTTAAAACGGCAGTTCGCATGTCAAAACAAATTAAACATTTCACCGCCTTAAAATATATTAAGTCAGACGTTCAATTAATACTCCGGACGACGACGACGACGACGACGACGAATGCTTAATGCTGCTCGGACGAAATATCATTAACAATAATATTTAGATTTAAATCAAAACAATAAAATACGACCACAATAAGTTTGTAGTATAATATTGAATAATTTAAAATGCAAAACGTCCGGAAGTTATTAAAAATGATAATCAATTATCGTATAATAATATTATGCATTTCGCGTTTACAAAACAATAATTTCTCGTATACAAAATCACCTATAAATAAAATACAAAAAAATGTTTTCATTTAATCCGATATGGGTGATAAATTCGTCTCACAACATTTAATGTGAGTTTTGTCATTGTTTAATATTATTTACACCGAGAAACGTAAAGAATAACAGTGCAGTAGCTGTAAATTATGTAATATAAAACGATAATGAAATATACATAAACAAATGCGTATTTGTCGGAGTTGAAAATACCTAAGCGACGACGGTCATATCTACGAACCAATCGTGACCAATCTGAATGTCGAAATAGCACAAACTTATAATCGAAATTTAAAATATAAAAAGATTAATCGTCGAATATCTAATAATAAACTCGCTGTGAAATCCAAACTACGTAGACATATTATACATATAAGTGAATAGAAAAACGTCGGTTTGGCCATAAAAAGTTTATAACGATACGTGTGGACTATTTTAGTGAAATTCCATACTTTTGAAATGTCGAGTTAACTTTGGGCGCGATCCTAGCTTGGACGACGCCGAAATCGTTTTTTACGTAAACGAAACAAATTTTAATTACATAACATAAACATTTTTGTTTGAAATTTTTACTATTATCATAATATTATACTCTTATCAAATTTACTTATTGTGCCGCGTGTTTAGATTGTAAACAAAGGTTTTTGTCGAAAAAAAAAAATAGGAAAAAACACGTCATCACACATGTTACACATGCGCACGCACGAGACACGGCGCGCCGACCGCGAGCGCACGCGATTGGCCGCCCTCGGTTTGCTATTCGGTAAGTATAAATACCGGTGCAATCGAGCGACAACAGTCAGTCGTCTTCCAACTTTCATCGCAACTACAGAGCTCCCGTTTCGACAACGGCTATTGCCCGGACGTTCCATCATTACTCGGATCGAGGATAGACCCGGACTACCGGGGCCCGAGAACACCATCGTTCACGGCGATCCTCGTCTAGTACGCGGTACTTTTCAGGACCGACTTACAGGATTACTTTCCCGGCGGCGTGCTTGCTTCGAGCTCGCGGTAAGAGTCGGTAGAGCCGACTAAGTCCTAAAAAAACCGCGTGAATACGGTTTGAGCGTCAAAGTGCAGTGTTCATTATCGCACCTAGTCAGGCCCGCTCAACCACGACGTGAGCCGCAGACCCCAGATCCCAAACATTGTGAATAATTTTAAATAAACTAAGGTGTTTATCGTTTGAGAATATTCAGAGCGCCGAGGACCACAACCACCACCACCACCACCGTTACAGCGGTCCACCGGTTTGTGAAAATAACCACGTAATTCACCATAATATAATGTATGCCGCTCATTAATAGCGGATACGATTGTTCGAAAGTTTGCTCGCAAATACGAAACGGAGCGAGATCGCTATGTCAATCTAATGGCCGTCCAATTATTAGACAACTCCCGAGCACATCAAAATATGTCCTGAGTGTCTGAGAAACCTTACTTACGACTTGTTGAAGAATTCAAATTAAAGACAGACGGCGGAGCCCACTTCGTTGCAAGTACGGTCTGGCGTTGTGTAAAGTATGTATTAACATCTAAATACGTTAGAAAATAATGTACAATTATCGTTAGATATATTATTTACAAAGACTTTTGGGTTTTTTTTGATTTTATTAATAATAAAGTCCCAGGGCACTTGAAATAAAAAATACAAAATCATTTTATACGAAAATAACGACAGTAACGATTTGTAAATAACTTTACTAATATTCATAGTTGAATTAATGCTATTTCATCTCAAACATAAAAAAACATTTTGAAACTTAAATAAACAGAAAAATACAATCGTTTAAACATAGTATTAACATAGTATAGTATAAAATGGCGATTTTAACTTATACTTATCATTGTTAGGTACTAACATGTGTTTATTGTATATTTACATTACACGCGAAATAAATTAAATAACTAAAATCGAATTGATTATGATCACAACAAATCGATAACCATCATTTGTAGATCAAGTTGAAATTAAAACTTACCATTTATAAAATTTATAACACTATTATATTAACTGAAAAACAAATTTCCGATTGACAATATTCGATTCGGTGTCACATGACGGCGGCGGTGCAAAGTTCATAAATTTTAATTTCGTTTTATTATTAATATACTCGTATAAATAGTATTGATTCGTGACGTACGTGACGGGATGCTTATTATTATATAAAGCGAGCTACATTTTTATTTCAGATTTATAATAATATAATATTATAATAAGCACTCTTATTTTAGGGCGTCGTCGCGTCGAATAAGAGTTTCATTCGAGAAAACCCGATTAAATGGAGCGCGAGAATTTTTAAAGAGGACGACGACGACACTGCTCTCTCCAAAAGCTACTAATCGAGTTTGCAGATGACAACGAACGACGACGTGGCGGCGTACCAATTGATTCATTTGCATAATATATATATATATATATGCACAATGTTTTGAAAACATCAATCACCACCAACAGCCGACATTTTTCTACTGTGGAAAAAGAAAAAAGAAAAGATTCGACGACGAGGAGGAGGAGGAGGAGGAGGTTGGCGTCACCACCACAATGGCCTATCTACAGGTAAGCGTATCATTATAGTATGTCAGGTACCATTACGAATATACCGCCGCGCACCCACCTATTATATAAACGCGTTTAAACGTCAAAAATGTTCCCGTCGTCGGATTCGTCGTAATAATATAATATTGTGTTGTTATTACTGTAACGTTATTACGCTTTATGTCGTGTGCGTACACGTGCGTTTAGGCGTTTGAAAAGCGATAGGCAGGCAGGCAGGTAGGTCTTAGTAGACGTAGGCGTAATAATGTTGACGAATAATGAGTCGAACCGTCGTCGTCGAGGCTTACCTCTACAATGAACGAGGGACGCGTAATAAAGACGCGGATCGACGTGTAACGATGAGTAATGAGAAAGTTACCGATTTCCCGGCCGTTGTTTCCCGACCGATCTTCCGCCACAAAACCGCAGTCGACGGCGTTCATTGTACCACCACCTGTGTGTGTGTGTACAAGCGCGCCGCCGGAGACGTATTACTATTATTATTAACGTGGAAACTCGTATCACTATATCACTTATAAATATAATACGACCGACGACGTTGTTGTTGTTGTTATTATCGTAAACATCCCTTAGCTATTATAATTATTATAAACCCGATGTGTTATTATTATGCGCCGCGGTCGCCGTCTATATAATATAATATATAATATTTTACCCGCGCGCGAATGCGGTTAATTTTTTTTTGCATTTTTATTCTCGTTCGATAATATTTTTCATATAATTTTCAATATTATTCAATTCTTTTTCTCTTTATAAATAAAACATAATCTAATCGTTAATAGAGTCAATGCTTATATGCTATAGTATAGTTACGAAGTCGAAAAATTAACTATAATAAACTGCAGAAATAGCAGCATTCGTTTACAATTTTTTTTTATTCAATTTAATATTTTTTCCGGTAGAATTTTTATTTTTCACACTAACGCGTTTCCGCGTAAAATAATCGAAATTGTACGTAATAGCAATACGATATAAAATATTAGCATAATATTTATATCATATCACGTGTAAAATTGGGCAGTTCTAGGGAGATTCGCGGGCACTTTGGTCGATTTTTAGAGTGTTTTTTTTTTTTCGTCGACAATTTTATCGCGCGCGCGCGGGGGGGGGGGGGGACGAATTTAAATTTAAAATCGCGAGAAAACTGCCGCGTCAGCCGGCCGGCACTCGAACGCGGTTTTTACGGGTCTCGCTATTCCGCGTCGCGGTTCACGACGCGACGAACCCATACGCGATTTTTCGTACGTTTTCATACGACGACAATCCGATAGCGCGTGATAATATTAATAATAATTGGCCTCTCTCGCCCCCCGTCAAAGTAAACCGAAACAATGCGGGCGTGTCACTGGAACAGCCGCGATCAATCGACCTCGGGACCCACAGAACCGCCGCCGCCGCCGCGCGTTCTTCACTCGACGCGCGTCGAGGCGATAACGTCTACTACGGCACGTTCGATACGTTGTATTCCGCATTCTACGTGACGTACCTCTCTCTATCACCACGTCGTCGTCGTCAAAAATAATAATAATAATTAGTGTAAATAATAACAACGATCATTTTATCGGATAGAAAACTCGTGTTAGATGGCCGCGCGTTTTACTTCGATACTTTCGGTATTTATTTGGACCTACAAAGGGCGTAGACGACAAACAATACGAACAGTTAGTTTTGTTTGGACCAATGTCGACCTAAATGTTCGCTTATATCGACTAATAAAAATATGTATTTCTAATCGTTTTGTTTTCCCGTCGTCAACGCCGTCAGTCGTCGTGTTGGTTATAAGTCACATTTGCCGGGCTAGCGTATTTATTTTGAAATAAAATTTCATCGTGAAACCATCTTACTATATATTATGCTCGAATTCTGATTGATCTCTCGTTTCTCTAATTTTTTTTTAAAAATAACAAATAATCTTTCGACGTCCGGTAATTTTGGTTGTTTATACGATTTTAAGCGATCTCCGAGTTCATTATTATAATACGACGATTCCATTCTAAACGTAATTTTCAAACAACTCTGGAAATGTGCAATAATAATTGATCTGCGTATAAAGATCTCATCGCATTTGTCTTTAATAATTTACTACGTCATAATATTATAACGATCGCCGCGATTATTATCATCATCAATTGCGCGAATATTTACGTCACAACGAGAATAGATACATACAACAGATATTATACTTTATGATTTGCGATTTGAACGTCGCGCGTCGTGTGGATACGTATTTTCGTTGTGAAATTCCAATAATAATAATAATAATAATAATTGTAAAACGCTGCGGAATTTCGGTACCTACACTCGTATATTAATATTAGTACGCGCGAAGGCCATACCGCGACGATTCCGGGGGGGCGTAGTAAATTTCGTCGTAAAATACGTCACGAATTAAAATCATAATAATAATATGTCGTCTGGAAAATCGACCGTACAAGAAACGCGGTTTTACTACACCGCCAGACACACTTGCGCGTGTTTCGATCGTATCGACTTTAGATTTCGTTCCAGAAGTCGGCCGTAATAGTCTGTAATAAATAGTGCGAACGCGCGATAGTTATTTCGTTCTCGTTCGGTTTGCGCGGCAGCAGATATTGTTATTGTTATACCGACTATTCCATTACCGGCGGATTATCCACGCGATTTTTTATCGTCCGTTTTATTATTCTTCCGATCCCGAATAATCGTATCTCGCGCAGTGCGCCGCGCCGCGCCGTCGTTACGGCTGATTCCTTTGACGCGCGCGCGCGTTTAATATTTTATTAGTCGTTCGCGTGATTTCGGCAGATTGATTAAACTCCGTGTTCGGTGATTTGTGTAATACGTGTGAATGAAATACGCGTCGGCGCGTCCTCGCATTCCTTCTCATATTAACGCGTACTACCATATACATCAGACGAACTCGTTAGACCTCGCGTCGAGAGCGAATAATATAATTTATTTTCTTTCGTCGCACGCTTGTTATTATTATTATTATCGTCTCTCAGCCAGCCGCCCGGCGTTCGTCTCTCGCGAGAATCGTCGTTTTTTTAAAAATCGCCCTAAAATACGCTAAAAACATGCCCTGAAAGTCTATAGTTTCGGGAAAACGATCTCGAACACGATTAATTCACCTAACTGCTATAGCAGTCATGCGCGTCTTGCTGTAATTTCATTGTCACTTTTATTTTATGTATTATCTCATTGCTTCGAATAAAAATGATAAAATGAAAAAACTATTTTCAGTTCACAACTGATATTTTACCTGACCAGAAGTCGTAAATGCACATTACGTCTGTCGTAACGACTGCTATAGCGGTTATGCCATTTTACGACTTATAAACATAATATTATAACTGCTATAGCAGTCGTACTCAAATCACTATACTTAAAACACCATAACCGCTGTAGCCAGTGACCGTACACCATCAACGTGTTAATATTTGAGCTAAGGAACCTGGTTAGTGGTTAGCTAGCAGGTACTCGGTATTCTTATATAGAAGATAGTCTCGTCTTATCCGCGCGTATTTTACTTTTTATTGATTTTCTCATACGTTTAAAAATCGTTATTAGATTTGCGTTTTTTCAAAAACACGTCCAGAAACCACCGTCACACACGGTTACTCGGTCACAGAAATTCGTCGCGTGTTTTAAATTTACCCCTACGTTCCCCACCCGCACGATTTCCAATTATTCCGTATAGTCAGCGACGGGACGTCTTGGATTAAGGGTTCTTTTGTCGTCGTCGTCGCACAAATTGTATATTGTTCCGAGGAAACGGTGAATTTTCTGTTCGGCTTCACGCGTAAGTCATCGTAATCAATTTTTCTTTTTTTCAGTGTTTTTTTTTTATATTGATACGTGTACACGTATCGCGTTTGTTAGTTATCGATTCGTTCGTCGCTGCCGGGTCGCGCGCGCGATATCGGATTTCTCGCACGATTTTAATTTTTTTCACCAAACGGACCACCACCATAAACTATAGCCGCAGCAGGTGCTGTCTGGGGGGGGGGGGACCCGATCGTCTATTATTCCGTCGCGCGCAGAGATAAGTAATTGCCGCACACTTTGTCGTCGTTTAGAATACGCGCGGCGACGGCCAGGGTTTCGGCGTATACTTACAGGTAAAACGCGTTTGTTCCGTTAACTTTGTTCGGTTTGTTCGGTGACTGATGCGTTTCCGACTTTGTTGCACGATTCGGATGCACTTTTGTGATGAGTAGTGCGTGTCGCTGAAATTATATTTTCTGTACGCCGCAAACGCGTTTTCGGGAGCGCCTTCTCTTTTTTTTCGTCCATTTCCACGTTATATGATATTATCCGTTGCGATAATAATCGTACGCGAGTACGCGTCGACGTTTTATAACATCGTGTCCTTAGAAAAACAGGACGTTTTTCCGTGTTATTGAATTATTAACGTTATACGATCTTAGAATATTGTATATTATTATCACGTACCGAAAGGGCAGCGGTTATAATTTAACAGCTCGTAAGAAAAAAAAAACAAAAAAAAACAAAGCGATTGTTATTTCTGTAATCCGAGAAGGAGAAACAATAACGAGCAATTCGATATTAAAAACATAAAAATTATAAATCGAAAAATCCGCTTCGTATTTTGATGAATGGAGAATAATAATAATAATAATAATAATAATCATTCGAGCGTTAAATTATTATTTTAATGAAGTCGGTCCGATATCAATAATTATATTATAATATTGTGTTTTAGGTCTGCACTCGGCAGACGTAAGAGTTCATAGCGTGTTCATATTATTGTCTTTTATTTGACGAAAACCGAATGTTTTGTATTTTCATCACGTCATCTTAAGTAGATGACAAATATACCAATTAAAAATATATTATAATTAGACGACAGAGTTTTAACGTTATATTGTTTACGTTTTTTTTTTCATTTTTTCATTTTCTTTTTTTTTTTTTACTTTCGGAGTTATTAAACAATATAACGTATTAAAAGCGCGATAAAACGGTTCATTTAAAACATACGAAGTGTACTTTTTAAAATAACACTTTGATCTCAACGGTCCGACGAGTAAAAATGTTTTCCTTTTGCAGTCGCGGGGGTATACTTTCATCAAAAACCAAATCGTAATTGGACAAGTTCAAGTACGTATGAACGTGACTTTCGCGATGTCACACATTTTTACACGAGGAGATGATACGTACCAGTTAACGTCTGTACTGAAAAAAGAAAAAGTAACGTGTAAAACGAGGTACTTATTAATTCTCTAACCCTTTTAAAATTATTATATAAATTTACCCATTGCAATTTTTTCTTCGCCACCAAATATAGTCTTTAAATAAATCGAACCGTTGTCGTTGTTTGCAAATCGGATTATCGTGTGCATAATAATCCATTTGACCGCTGTTCCTATAGTGTAATATAGATTGAATATTTATATATAAAAAAACTACACGATATTATTCACTCTAGAATCATTTTAAATTCACGAAATATGAATAATGAATAATATTAACTATAACATCTCCAATGATTTTTTCATTATTTCTTTGTTATTGTTTTACATTGAAAGTCCATAAGCCCGACCGATAACGCATAATATCTCAGGGCGCAGTTAAAAATTAAGACTCGAGAGTTCAAAAATAATATATTTTATTAAAACCGACGACATTTCATTTATATCGAAAGTAACCGTACTTGAAAACAAGGTAAACTATAAAAGGAAACTTAATACGGCTGGCGACGATAAAAAGTAAATTTAAGTTAAAATAATATTAAAGCCGATACCATATTATTTTGATTAAAATACGACGCGCGCGCCGCTTAATCGATAGAATAAATATTTCAAAAAAAAAAAGAGACGCTTTTGTATTGACTTTTTTCATTTTTCAAACCCCGAGTATTATAATATAGTTAATAATATTTTTAACAAACAATCGACTCGAATTCGGTTTTCTTTTGTGAAATTCTCGAGCTCGAGGAATTTTTTTCAATCTCATTTTGCCCGTATTAGGGTCACGCTCATTTTAGATTCTCGTTATTCGTACTCACGATACTTCAGACTTTGGCTTTTAATTCGTCGATTTCATTACATTGTTTTTCGTCTTACGAATGACTAAGGTCAATAGAAATGTGTAAACGAGTGTTTTATCAAAATTTTTTTTCTTTTTGCGACTTAATTCAGACGTTATTTTTAAAGTAAATTCTGTACGGTCGATAGAGAAAATAGCTTCTTTGTTTCATTCGGAATCTAAAACGTATAATTCAGAGTTTTTTTTAGCAGCAAAAAAAATAAACAATTAGCTAGTATTTATTTTAATTCGGTCCTTAAACGATTACGACGAAAGGAAAGTAGTATTTTTAAAAAGTATAGCGTCAATATATAAACGCTGTAACTTTCGAAAGAGGCGAAATCGCCGTCGTCGCTTAAAAATACCCGTACATACGTATATCATTAAAACGGCAAGAAATTGTAAGTTGGTTATATTATAATTAATAGGATACATCACATTGTTAAAACTATTTTTATTTTTTTATTTTCGTACGTAAAGTTTTTTTATGGACTTGAAATAATTATATTCATTAACGCGAGAGTGTCTCCTTTATAATTTTCAACACGATTTTCGCTAAATAATTATTACTCTTTGGCGTATCGCTTTAATTTAACGAATTTCAATACGTTTGCGTTAAACGTAACTTTCTTACGTAATAAACACACCTGAATATTATTATATCGGGCTATTATAGAATTGTTAAAAGTTTAAATCTCCAGCCAGAGTTGTTTGTTTTATAACAGTCATTTTGTGGCTGAAAATCCGATAAAATTGGCCGTCGGATATTTTTTCTCGACCCGTCGTCGGTACACAATGTGTACTACACATACGGTACCAATATAGTTGAGGCCGCGCTCACCCTTTACTCTTTTTATACCAACATTATTGATTACTCGATCAACTTGAAAAATAAAAATTTTATGATTCGTAATCATTTTTTACTACCTATGCGTTAAAATTCGCGTTGTTTTTCTAAAACGAAAAAAAAAATTGCCTTTTCCAATAATATCGATTGTTTGTTTCTCAATCGAGGGGGGGATCCCTCTGAAATTTTTCAAAGGAGAACAGTGTCAATTTCTCTCGCTCCTATACTCGGTTTATGCTCTTACGCTACAGCGCGATCCTGACTCGGGTCCCGGCGTGTTTCGACGATTCGTCAGCGTCTGTTTTTCAACAGTCTATTTGACTATAAAACACAATATCTAATTTTGATATATACAGGGTGGGGCAGTGAATCGGGCGATTTTAAAATAACTATAAAAACCCAACAAGTATTTTTTTTAACAAATATATTTATATAACCTGAAAGCATATAAAATAGCATTAAAGAAGAGTGTTAATTTGTTATTTAATTTTTATAAATGATATCTGCAAGATGGCGTCCGTTTCGAAGCAAGCATTCGCGTGAAGGCGTCTTTGAAAACTGGTCATGACGTTTCGCAGAATTTCCGGTGAGATTTGTGTCACACCTCTTCTCGTATTCTCCGTGTTAAGATCATCAAGTGTCCTTATATAGTGGTGTTTGGTATACTCTACTTTTGATTTACCCCCCACAGAAAAAAATCACAGGCCGTTAAATCGGGCGAACGTGGAGGCCGTGGAATATTCCCATTTCGAGAAATAATTATGCGGTTCGGAAACAAATCTTTTAGAATAATATTCACTCTAGCTGTATGACTCGTAGATATCATTTATAAAAATTAAATAACAAATTAACACTTCTTTTTAATGCTATTTTATATACGTACTTACAGGTCATATAAATAATATATTTGTTAAAAAAAAATACTTGTTGGGTTTTTATAGTTATTTTAAAATCGCCCGATTCACTGCCCCGCCCTTTATAATATACTCGTATAATTTTGTATTTCCGTGATGTTTATCGGCCAATTTGCTCATCGCTAAACCGCGTTATAATCGCCGCGCGCAGAGTAGTATATAATTTCTGTGTGTTCTATCGTGTGCGATAAATCAACACGGCAGCACGATGGGCGTCGTGTATTGTGCGGGCTAACCTAGGAGGCGCCCGGCCCGCGGG